>JADGMU010000633.1:0-92407 GCA_016920895.1 Vaccinium myrtillus | reverse complement strand
TTTTATATTGTGAATAAAGAAGTCCCACCCACATTGATGACACCACCTTTTCTTAATAGCAAATTTATTTCTTCCCCCACCGGCCGCCGCCCCCAAAAAAAAAAAAAAAAAACGAGAGCAATTTTTTTGGGACACGGGAGCACCACCGCACATCACTCGCTATGCACCATTCGAGCTGTCCGCTACTCGGATGAACGGCCTAGATTTCACCTCAATACCTTTGCATCCGAACCGTTCGTTGCCGTGCGTGCAAGATGAAATCTGGGCCGTCCATCCGAGCAACAGACGGCTCGGATTGGTCACAACAGGTGCTGTGCGGGAGGCTACTGTGCAGCCACCCCAAATCGATTTTTTTCTTTTGATTTCTTGATTATTGTGATAGATTTGTTTATTTTTGTTTGATTTCTTGATTATTGTGGTAGATCTACATGTAACATTGTTTTGAAGCATATCTCTTTCCCCTCTCAGTTTGTGTTGTAAATTGCTAACGAGCCCTACCGAGCTGGATTCGAGCCTTAATTCGAGCCTAAAATCGGCTCGGTTCGGCTCGTTTGAGTTTAACGAGCCCTACCGAGCCGAGCCTGAGCTTTGGAATTTTTTCATGAGCCGAACTCGAGCTCACTTGTCTAGGCTCGAATCGAACCCGAGCCAAACTCGAGCCTGACTTATACCTTAACAAACTGGTCCCGAACCTCATTGGGTTCGGCTCGATTCGGCTCGTTTACAGCCCTAATTCACATAGCCTTGACCTCCCTTGTTCAAAAAAAAAAAAAAACCCGGCCTTGATCTCCCTTGCATCAAATCTATCTATGTGTTGTGCAGCTTGTGCTTTATTACTTGCACTTCAAAATTTATGTTATTTTGACAAAAAAATTTTGGGGGAATCAGGTCTCTGGGCCAGATTTCGTGCATCTCAACTAATTTGGGGAGACTAATCACACTGTATCTATATTGTGGACGCACTATTTTCAACGGGATATAGCCAGAAAAGATTTGGATGAGATTTACCCCAGTGACGACTCCAGAAGTTCAAAAGCGTGGGGTCATTCATAAAAGTCAAATATTTTTATCAATCATAAAACAAAGAAAAACATCACAATAATAGCAACTAAAAATCTTATTTCAACAAAAATCACATTTAAAACTCAACCTAGTAAGACAGATCAACATCTCTTTGTCAAAAGAACAAAACGAATGACTAGTATTCAAACAAACCACACAAATAAGTAATTTTCATGAATTTTTAGGAGTTATATATCCAGTGGTGTCACCACCAAATTTAGGGAGATCATTTATGAATTTTTCAAAAATTTCAATATAATAGTAGTATTTTGTTTTACCCCGTGGGGTCGGCTGACCCACTCTCCACATTGTGGAGTCACCCTTGATTTACCCTGTTGCCCATGTAAATGCAGGATATGAATTTTCTTCATCTATTTATATATATCCTGAGCAATATCATAAGGGATGCTATATCGCACTCATATCTCGGGGATTCTATGTCCCATCATTTTATCTCCGGTTAAACAAACGATCGGGGTTGTTCCAATTTTTGACTTGGCATAAGTCAGTTTTTTTAATTTTTTTAAGTCAATGTATTATGAGAGAATCACATGTTTCATAAAATACAACAAGTCAATTTTCAGATTAAGTCAGGAATTGAAACAAAGGAGTCATTTGTTCTGACACCATATATAGGAATTGAAACAAAGGAGTCATTTGTTCTGACACCATATATATGTTGGGAGTTTGAAATATACTACAATGTATTAATCCACTCGTGCAAGCATAAGACTAAATTTGTTAGAGAGAAACTCCAATTCAACCTCTATTTCTTCAAAAAAATATAAAGGGAGATCAACGCCAACGAGTCATTTATTTCACATTTCTCTCTCTATTTCATTTTTAGGGAGATTTTTTTTTTTGAACTACTATTTATGGAGATGACTAATTAATGACATAGAGTGTCGCATCAACCCTCTAAAATAAAGGGTTGAACTCCTTCACTATCTACATTTAGAGGACAACCTCTATATTGGGAGCAAAAATGTGCCCAATCCTCCATTTTCAAAGTTGGGAGACCTTGTGTTACTAGTCATAAAGATGAAATAGAGGATTAAAAAAAATAGATTTAAAGGAAAAAATATAGATATGAAGGGTTGGTTGGAGATGCTCTAAGTACAGTCATCTAATGATATATTAAAACCTAAGCTTTACTTTTATTTGCAAGTGGTAGCTAACTCATGCGGTAGAGCTCCACACTCCATCCTGGGATCGAGTCTCATTCTCCCCTCCCTTTTAATTATTTTCTTTTACCGTGACCGTGAGACTCAACATTCAAATGCTACGTCCCAATACTTACTTATCCCGTAACCAACCGCCACAAAATCTCATGGTCAAGTCTTTTCGTGAAACCGCACGCATTTTGGTGCCCCTATTTCAAGTCATAATTAACCGGGAGAAATTTTTCAGTGCCAAGTGGACACGGTTACGTGGTGCGGAGCATGCATCTCAACTGTCTAAAAGGGTTTTCAATAGCCTAGATTTGTTCTACTCTTTCTTGGCTTGCTATAAAATCATGGACCAGTTTGAATAGTACCATGAATGGTGACACTTATGGACTACTTTTTATTTTGGTTTTCTCCTGCGAACTTTTTTGCATTGATAGCTTCATCTATTATTGTATGTTAAAAACGTGATTGCTTTGGTTATAAGACACTAACCATACTATCATTGCAGTAACAAACTCCACGATATCGCATTTGAAAAGACTCAATCAACCTACCATAACTTATCGAATGAAAAATGACTATTTATCCATTATTCTATTCAAGGACGTCGGATCTAAAAATATGCATTGGTGAGACACGCAAATTAGTAAACATAACCCGTAAAATTATCTATTCAATCAATGCTATTCATCTTATATATTGTTATTGCAGAGTGACTTTTCATAAGGAGAAGCGTGGTTGCGATAAGTGTTGTGAATTGAGTGGTTTGTCGTCTATGATTTTAAGTGAAGCAGGTAACATAACTATATACATCCAAGATTTGTTACGACTCTTATTCAAATTTGGAACCCATAAATCTAGCTTTTATATCTACTAGTATAAAACCGTGCTATGCACGAAGACATGAAATAAAATGATATGTTTATCCTTCTTTTGATTAGCTAAAAAATTTTAGTGTACTTTCAACCACAAAGTACAATTCAACCAAAGTGTAAGCAAGAAGTTTACTTAATAATACCTATATTTTTTCTTTTATAAAATAGAACGCCCATCAATTCTATATATATGCTCGACTCTATTGTTTATGTTGTTGATAATACATATTCATTTTAGCCTTATGTTATAGTGCTAATTGCACGCCATTTCAACCAAGTAGTGGATTAAAAATTTGTTATTACAATATGATGAAAATTTTCCTCCGGGGATTGGGTGGCGGTTTGAAGGCATAAACTATTTGTTAATTTGGAGATTGGAGAAATGAAATTCGATCCTGTGCATATTTTTACTCATAGACTCACCCAATAAATACAATTTCAATGGCCCAAGTTCTTCAAGATTGGTCTCTTACAAAAATTTTGAAACACTAAATCGTAATAGTTTTAGCATATGCACTAAAAAAATAAATAGGATGCCTCGAAATTAAAGTTTTTGAAGAAGACATCTATTTGACCTATTACATGGAAACCTTAGCCTACGAAGAGGAAAGGAATTCATAACAAAGAATTGAACAACTTTTTATCCTCTAGGCTGGGAGGTTTTGGTGTTAAAACATGGCAAGCTGGGCCTCGTCATTGGATCATATCTATTATAAATTAGAAAATGATATGCTTCAGGGTGCAACTTGTGCTTTCCATCAAAGCCTTGCATTCCTTGATTAAGATCAAATGGGGGAAATGTTCTGGAACCTGATGACAACAATGGCTGTGGTGGGATCTGAATCTACGTCTAAGGCATCCATGCCTTTACTTTGAACCAACTCTAGGACTCTGAAGATGCCCCAAAGTTTAGCCTCGAGGTTGGTGCAGTCCTCCAACCTCCCATAGAACCCAATAGCCTCTCTCGTCTCTAAAAACTCCACCATAGCCAGCTAGACCTGGGTTTCCTTTGCTACTTCCGTCCATATTCTGCATCAGTTTCCCAGTACCTCCTTTGTGAAGTTTTAGTAATTCCTTACATGATTGTTGAATAAATATTTCCTTTCTAGGTTTTTGGAGGTAGTAATGTTGATGTTACCTTCTTTTGATCAGCAAAAGGGATATATATAGAGTCCCCTTCCTATCCAAACTTCCTTAACTTAGTTAAGTTACGGACCTCCCCTTCCTATCCACTTTTCGGACCAAATTTCGACGATCCGAACCGTTAGATGTGTTTAAAAGGTGTTTTCAAGGTCCAACGCGAAGATTTGGAAAATAAAATACCCGGAAGGGGTTGATCGGAGCAGTTTTTCACAAAAACGCTAATATATAGCGTTTTTGTGAAAAATTGCTCCGATATTAGCGTTTTTGTGAAAAACTGCTCCGATCAACCCCTTCCGGGTAATTTTTTTTGCCAAATCTTCGCGTTGGACCTTGAAAACACCTTTTAAACACATCTAACGGTTCGGATTTTCAAAAAAAAATTGGGAAGGTGGAGGTCCGTAACTTAAGAGGGTCCGGGAGTTTGGACCGGAAGTTTTCTATATATACATATATATAGAGTCCCCTTCCTATCCAAACTCCCTTAACTTAGTTAAGTTACGGACCTCCCCTTCCTATCCACTTTTCGGACCAAATTTCGACAATCCGAACCGTTAGATGTGTTTAAAAAGTGTTTTCAAGGTCCAATCCGAACCGTTAGCGTTTTTGTGAAAAACTGCTCCGATCAACCCCTTCCGGGTATTTTTTTTTTGCCAAATCTTCGCGTTGGACCTTGAAAACACCTTTTAAACACATCTAATGGTTCGGATTTTCAAAAAAAATTTGGGAAGGTGGAGGTCCGGAACTTAATAAGTTGCGGGAGTTTGGACCGGAAGTTTATTGTATATATATATATATATATAGGCAAATTTTCTAGTCCAAACCTCCCGAGAATAAGGAAAAATTGATTTTTTTTGTGTTGCAAATTATTTATGGAAAATCCGAGCCGTCCAATGTGTTCAGAAGGTGTTTTCAAGGGTTCACGCGAAAAATCTTCAAAAAAAAAAAATACCGGGAAGGGCTTGATCCAAGCAGATTTTCGCAAAACCGTATTTATATATTTTGCGAAAACTGCTTGGATCAAGCCCTTCCCGGTATTTTTTTTTTGAAAATTTTCCACGAGGGACCCTTGAAAACACTTTCTGAACACATTGGACAGCTCGGATCGTCAAAAAAAAAATTTGGATCATGGAGGTCCGGAAACGGGAAGACCGGACTAGAAGCCCTCCCTATATATATATAACTGGAATCAACCAAAAAAGTATAACCAACCGAAGCATAAAGGATTAGGATGATAAGGAATCAACCAAATCCGCAAAACTAGAAATAGAACATGGTGAACATGACCCAGAACAGAACCAAATCAAAACAACGTAGCATGAATAAATATTTGGTAGATGATACCTTCTTGATTACTGAATAATTATTTCCTTTCTAGGTTTTCGAAGGGAGTACTGTCAGTGTTACCTTCTAAAAAATAGTGTTGTCCTTGAGTAATTAAGGCGCGTGAATATTCTCTTAATTATTCCATAGGTGTGTGAATATTATCTTAATCATTCCATAGGTTTATATCTTCTCCTTTGAAGATGTGAAAATTAATCAAAGACTCTAGGAAATTAACTTGTCAATTATTTCCTTATTTATTATAATTAATTAATCAATCATAGATTCCCCTAATTTATTATAATTAATTAATTAATTAATCAATCATAAATCCCCTACATTTTTTTCACCCCTATAAATACCCCATATCCCGCACTTCTTATGCAACAGTCTTCACTCTTCACACACAGGAGTATTTCACCCCCTTTTTTTTATCGGCAAAAGAAACGTTATTAATCTTTGGAACATTAACAAAGATTAAAGGGACAAAGGAAAAAAGGCATCACAACAGACACGAGCACCCAAGTGACCAACAATTATATGTCCCTAAGCCTCGGAAAAAACAACAAACAGAACAATCTGAAAGTTGGCAAGGAGCCAACTAAAAACGAAAACAAAAACAGCATCAAAGAGGCAAGAACACCAAGGAACAACAACAGTAATATTTCCCTCCCTTTTTTCAAGCCTAACAAAAATGACTGACCAAACAGTAGGGGAGTGTTCAAATCCTAACACTAGTGTTAGTGACCCAACAGCAGAGGATCGGATCGCGAGTTTGGTGGCGGAGAAAGCGGTGGTGATATTCAGCATAAGCACTTGTGCCATGTGTGTCGCCGTCAAGGCGCTGTTTAACACATTGAAGGCCGACGCTACGGTTTACGAGCTCGACCGGTACCCCTGGGGTAAAGAAATGGAAAGGGCTCTGATTGAGAAGAATGGGTCGTTACCCGTCGTGTACATTGGTGGCCAACTGGTTGGGGATACGAAAAGAGTCATGGATAGTCATATCAAAGGCGATCTCGCCAAACTCATCAGGGACGCTGGTGCTCCAGCTCTACTGACTCTGCCAAGCATTTTGTACAACATATGAGAATATAAATATATAGTTTTCTTTATTTGAAAATATAAATAGTTTTTTGAGGTGTCGTGAATTGTGAAACTGAACAAAAATTCGGGACGGAAGTTATATGAGAAAGATGAAATTACATTATGAGAAAGTATGGACTATAAAATGGGGACAATATGTTACTGGAGCTCAATCCTCGATAATAAATGTTTCAAGCCATATTTGGTTTAATCAACAACCAATAAATGTATAAAAGAATGTGAAGAGATGTACTATTTCTAGAGATAAAAATAAATCAGTATTTTAAATATTGATCTTTAAATATTTTTCGCACTATTTTAAACAAGTAATTGAAAACTTAAAATATGCGGGGAAAAAAAATTGAAATGTACAAATTAAGTGCTTTTCTTAATCCGACGAATGATACAAATTTCCCCAGTGAACTATCCCCATTGTAAATTGGAGGGAGAACTATCTATTGACGCTACTTGTAATAAGATTTTTAGGTAGACATTGTGAACAAGTTGGGTTGGACGGAGAAAACATATTTTCGAGGGCGCCTTGGCTAAAAGGACATAGTTAAGGAGTTGAAGTACAATTAGTCCATTAAAACTGTTTTCAATTCTTGAGATCCTTTACTATCCCAACGTTTCAAAAATACCCTCAAACACAAAAAGGGAGTGCAACTCGCCGACGAAGGAATCAAGTTGGGCAACTTGTCGTCTGGGAGAAAGCATGAGGGGATTCAGCTATGCATTAGTTTGGGCTCAGTAGACGGGATCATCCGATAATATTCCCCTTGATCAACACGAAGTCAACCGTCTCTCTTCAGTCAAGGCAGCTATAAAAGGAACCAAAAGAAAAAAGAAAAGGAAAACGATTGATGATATTCTAGGTTTATCAAGGAAATTATAAGGGTGGGAGAATCAAACAAAAATGTGTGGTTTTTAGGCCAGCCATGGCTGCTGCTACTCTATTTGCTTCTGTCTCAATGGATACTATCGCAAACAGAAACAAAACTCTAGTAAACGAAACTCAAGCAATTTGGCCAGTAAACAAGGTTGAGATGAAAGCCCAAGACATAGGATGAGCTAATTGTCAGCTCTGCTTCAGTGCTTTAGGTGGTGTGGTTATGCTTCCCTATGGGGTTTTGGCGTTGTTGGGTTTTTTGCTCTCTTTGTTTCTGTTTGGGGTTTTAGTGTTGGGATTTAGGTGTGGGTATAAGTTGTTTTCGTTTGTTTGGTTGGTTGGTTGTTTGGTTGGTTTTAGTGTATGATTTGCAGTTCATCTTTGCTACTTTAGGTGGTGTGGTTCTGCTTCCATAGGGGGTTTTTGTCGTTGTTGGGTTTTTTGCTCTCTTTATTCCTATTTGGGGTTTTAGTGTTGGGATTTAGGTGTGGGTATAGGTTGTTTTCGTTCGTTTGGTTGGTTGTTTTCTTGTCAACCTTCTAATCTTTGGGTCTCGAGAGGTATATGATTTGCCGTCGGGTGGGGTGCCAACCTCTTTGGAATGCCATTACTCGCTTTGATGTTTTTCTCTTGTCCCATTTAATCTTGTATCTTGATACCCAATTTTTCCATTTAATCAAGTGTAACATTGATGGCGAACTGATTGGAGATACGAAAAGAGTCATGACTAGTCATATCGAAGGCTAACTCGTCAAGTTCGTCGAGGACGCTGGTGCTCTCTGGCACCTTTGATCAACAGAGATAGCTTAATATTACTACTACTACTACAGGGAATAACTAGGGGAAAGAATTATTAGAAGTGGATATTAGGCTTACATGCCATTATTTCGAATAAGATGTCAGCATTTATGAACCCGAGAAAGAGTAATTGTTGATCATGCACTGCTCTCGGAGCATGTCTATATTGTGTTCTGAATCATTCCAGCGATATAAACTTATGTGAGATTCACCCCTAATCATGTACAAATCCGTGCTATGCATAAAATGAGCACAAAATAAAGAACAAAATAGATGAAAGGTTTTTACTTAGAACAACATTTTTCTTACTCATTCAATGAACGCGCAATTAAAATTAATCCCATGGGTTCGTGAATATTAATTATCTTAATCATTCCATAGGTGTGCGAATATTATCTTAAATCATTCCATGGGTTTATATCTTATCCTTTGAAGATGCGTAAATTAATCATTTCCTAATTCATATATTCCCCCACCATGCTTCTATTTATTTTGTCTACCATGTATAGAAAAAGCATTCTCTGGTTAATAATTTTTGTATGATAATAGTGATATTCATAGGATTCCATTATTTCTCTCAAAAATATCTCCAATCATTATTTGTTCCGTAGACTGCTTCCGTATTGGTTGACCTTACTGAAAAAGAAATAGAAAAGAAATAATTTCCCTTTTGTTTATTAAAAAAAACTTGGAAATTCCCTACATGTTTTTCACTCCTACCATGCTTTGCTTTCATCGGTGTCTTCGATCGGGATCAATTCTCCTGCTCCTCATTCTTCTAACCCATACACAAATCATGATAGCAATCGACAGGGTAATCGACAGGAGTGGTGGTTCTATCCTGCAGTAAATAACAATTTAGGAGTGGGTATGTTATTGGTGGTGGTCGTCCATGGTTTAGGAGTGAGGTTTTTGGTGTAGGGGCTGTTATGATGGTGTTGTTTTATTCCTGGGGGATGGCATCTATTTCATTTTTCACATCTTTATGCTCTTGTGTATATCTTTGGTTGAAAGGTTAGTCTTGCTGGATGGAAGGGTGCTCTTGATGCTTTCATAATTTTGGCTTGGGAGGTTTCTGCCGCTGCAATCAAATTTGCCAATTGGTTGATGCTAGTCCTTTGCCCAATTGTCAAATGGTTGATGCTAGTCCATGGGTGGTTCTCATTTTTAGCTGGCTGATTTATTGAGGATCTGTGTACTCTACTTTGGGTCCTCTATGCTGATTTTGCTGGCAATAGCAAAGGGTCATTGGGTTTGCAGCAGTGGTAGGTTTGGGTGTTTTGCCGGTTGTTTGGTTGTGTCCTGGTCAACCCTTCAACCTTTTGGGTCTCGAGAATCAGATGATAGCGTTGGTTGGGGTGCCATCTTTGCTGATTTCCTCTCCTCGTTTGATGTTTTTCTCTTGTTCCTTTTAATCTTGTATCCATGATATGTGATTAATAAAAAAAAAATTGCCGTTCAAAAAAAAAAAAAAAGACAGGGTAATCAAAGGAATTAGAATTGAAGCCACTCCCCAAAAGTTGTGAAACGGCCACACCTTCTATGAACCCTCTTGGTAGGGCAGTATTCTAGACCAAGAACTCCCCACAGAGATCATTGTTCCTTTCCGGTGACATCTTTGAGTTGTTTTGGCAAATTCCGTTTCTAGGTAACGGCCCTTCCAACCTGTTTTCTAACAAATTCACGGAAAGCAAATTCCTGAGGCCCCAAATTTCCTCAGGAATTTGCCCAGAAAGCTGATTCCTAGAAACATCCAGGTATTCATGCTGCTTGAGGTTTCCAAGTTCGGGAGGAATCTCTTCAGAGAACATGTTTCGATGAAGATCTAACGAGGTTAGAGGTGTCAAACGGGTCGTGCCGTGCCGTGCCAGCATGGCCCATGCTTCGTGTCGTGCCATGCCGGCCCATTTACTAAACCGTGCTGTGCCTTGCCATTTCTTAATCGTGCCGGCCTGTTTACTTAATCGTGTTTCGTCTTGCCGTGTTGTGCGATGCTCATGTCGGTACATCTCCGAGTTTCGTGAAATTGTTTTTTCTAATCTAGCCAATTTTCGTCGAAAAAAATTTATATATCTAATAATTTTAGCTATATTGACTTATTAAAAAGTATATAACATATAATTTGATTTTTTTTGTATAATCTAGCCGAGTACCGGCATATTGAGATTCGCAAAATATTTGTATTGACTTATTAAAAAGTGTATAACATATAATTAGAAAATTCATCATTAAAATAATTTTTTTGGTACATTAAAAATTAGTATTTGTTGTGTCATGCCCTGAGCCATGCCCCGTGCCGTGCCGCGTCTAGGCCACTTCCGTACCGTGCCCTTGCCGTGGCTGTCTAGACTATGTCGTGTCGTGCCCAATCCCATTCCGTGCCGTGCCGTGCCGTGCCCATCTAAAATCATGCTCATCCCGTAAATCATGCTCATCCCGTGCTAGCCCGGCCCATTTGACACCTCTAAACGAGGTTATGCTCGGCACGTTTCCCAATGAGTTTGGTAGGTTTCCGTTGAAGAAATTATAGCTCAAATTCGTAGAAAAAATACTTAACACCATGGAATTCAAGAAAAACTAGTCTATACGGCTAGAAAATCGGTTTCCCTATACATATCCTTCTATATTAAAAGGAAATCCTATGGTTTCAACTTTCGCTTCAGAACCGTGTTTGCTATTCACGGTTTTGCCTTGTCTTTTTGTGCATTTTAAACACATTTTAAAAGGTTCAACGTATGCATTAAACACATGATTTTAATCCATTGCATGTAGTCATATATGTTAAACACATGATTTTAATTCTACCGTTTTAACAAATGTTTCACTTTCGCTTCAAACACTTTTCTCATATTCACGTTTTTACTTTTAAGACATGAACCCATTAATGAATAATTGAATAAGATATGCGAAAGAACCTAGATATAAATGCATACATTGGAATAAGTACATACATAGAATCTACATTGAATAATTGCATACATAGAATCTAATAATGACTACATGCAATGGATTAAAATCATGTGTTTAATGCATACGTTGAACCTTCTAAAATGTGTTTAAAATCATGACTACATGCATAGAATCTAATAATGACTACATGCAATGGATTAAAATCATGTGTTTAATGCATACGCCACTGGTCGTTTTTCCCACTTTTCTATCAAGCTTTTCCAAGTAGCGGCACGCGACCCAATCTGCAACAAATGGAATTACTCCTTATATCCAAATTTAAAAAAATATACATATATAGCTGAAAAGTGTAGTGTCGGATGTGGTGGCTTTCAACTTCGTTGGGTATCGTCTTCGTATTGTCTCCTTAGCCATTGGTGAATAATGCGAGATGAGTTCTTAGCTCCTTTCTATTTTCGCCTAAGAATATAATGGCTAACTGTATTTCCATATAATAGCTATTCTGCTGGGCTTTTGGACTCTCAGCTTTTGATTTCCTCGTGTTCAATATTTTTGTATGCAAGAGAAGGCACATTGACGTTGGAGGATTTCCATGTCGGTTCCATCCTTCTGGCGTGGTCGATCAGAGATAGAAACGCTTTTGGAGGGAGAGATTGACATCACATAGCTTTTGAGAGGTAGATATGTGGTCAATTTATGTTACCAGCATGGTCGATCAGGCTCTCAGAGTATCAAAGCTCTTGTCAATTTCAAAAGGTTTTTAGGAAACTCTTTTTCTAATAGTATTATTTGAATATTTGGATTGTTACTGCGTTTGGTTTATTGTGTGTGGTGTGATTCTTGTTTGAGTAAGTTTGTGGTGGAGAAAAACAGCTGATTGTATACATGAACTCAGTTAAAAAAAAAAATTCAAGGAGAAAAGGAAGAAGTATCCTTTATTTGAATAAATTTTGTATATTGGTGTTGCAAGTAATTGATTTAATCTATAGTTGAGTACATTTTGGAATGTCCGGTATCTAAGCATCTAGCATTGCTCAATTTTGGTATTCAAAACTGGCAGTCGGAGGCAGCACTTATACAATCCGATGTTAATGTTTTTTAGTTGTACACTTCCTTGAAGTATAAATAGCAGAAAATGGGCTTCCTTCGTTTTTTTTTTTTTTTTTTGGCAAGATGTTGGTTGGCCAGAAGGAAATAAAAACAAAGTACAAAAGCACGAGCACGAGACTCCATGCGTGCATGGAGCCTTCAACTAGTATACCCAAAAGGCTCACCATTGTTGAAAGAGAGGGAGGGAGCTCTCCACTAGGTGCATTACAGCTCAAATCCAAGTAGAGAAGCAAATTCAAATTACCAAAACTAGATGGGATTGGCCCAGATAGAACATTTCCAGTCAAATTCAGCTTCCACAAGCTACTCAATTTACCTAGGCTTTCCGGTATTACCCCGTTCAGCTGCTTATTCCCCAAGTACAACCCTTATAGTTTAATGAAGTTTCCACTTTCATGCCGTGCCCGTCTAGACCGTGCCATGTCCGTGCCATGCTCATCTAAAACCGTGCTCGTGCCGTGCCTTGCCATATTTAAACGTGTCGTGCTGTGACCATGCCAGCCAGGCCCATTTGACACCTCTACAAGAAGACAATTAACCAGAAATCTGATTCTCTGTTCAGCTCTGAAAATGAAAACATGGGAAGCTTTTCCAGCTCTTGTGGCAATGACCTAGAAAGGGAATTGAAAGAAAGCAGCAGTGTGTTCAGATTACTACAGTTTCCTAGCTCACCGGGAATAGAACCGTTGAGCTTGTAATAAAGGAGGTTCAATATACTCAAATTTTGCAGTCTCCCAAATGACTTGGGGATTGAACACTTCAATGGGTTGTAAGAAAGCTCCAGCTTGATAAGTGATTTGACCAATGATATCTGTTATAAGATAGATCATATATTCCATGGTGCTGATCGAAACTAAAATCATGGATATTGACTTGGCGAAAATACTTTGACAGCTTCGAGGGGATATACCTGGAAAGGTTATTATGCCAAGCTTTATAACAGATCAAGATTAGAGGTGTCAAACGGGCCGGGCTGACACGGGCACGGCATGGCACGACATGTTTATATGTGGCACAGTATGACATGTGCACGGTTTTAGATGGGCAAGGCACGGGCATGGGTCGGGCACGTCACGTCACAGTCTAGACGGGCACGCCACGTCATAGTCTAGATGGGCACGGCACGGAAGTGGGCTAGACGCAACAAATACTAATTTTTAATGTACCAAAAAATTAATTTTTAATGATGGATTTTCTAATTATATGTTATACACTTTTTAATAAATCAATACAAATATTTTGCGAATATCAATACGCCGAAACTCGTCTAGATTATACAAAAGATTTCGAATTATATGTTACATACTTTTTAATAAGTCAATATAGCTATAGTTAGTAGACATACAAATTTTTTTCCCGGCAAAACTTGGCTAGATTATACAAAAAAATTCGACGAAAACTGGAAATGTGTCGGCACGGCACGGCACAACACGATTACAAAATGGCACTGCACGACGCGCACGATTAAGTAAACGGGCCGGTACGGCACAACACGATTTAGAAATGGCACGGCACGAAGCACGGTGGCACAAAATTAAATGGGTCATTCCGGCACGGCACGGCTCGACCCTTTTGACACCTCTAATCAAGATGGGAAAGTTTCTCTGGAATCGACCCGTTGAACATGTTGTTTCCAAAATCCAATGTTGTAAGGGCAATGCAGTTTCCAACCTCATCTGGAACTGTCCCTTCAAGTAATTTGGAGTTCAAATTTAGGACAGAAAGGGACAACAGAAGCCCAATTTCCTTAGGAATTGTGCCAACCAACTGATTGTTACCAAGGTCAAGCCTTTCTAGTGACACAGCATTACCAATCTCCGCAGGTAATGTCCCCTCTATAAGATTATGAGCAGCAGAAAACTCCATCAAATTCGTCGAATTCCACAAACTCTTGGGATTTGCATCGGTGAAATTGTTTGAGTCAATATCAAGAATCATTAAGGGAAGCTTTGATAGGTACTCCGGAATCATACCCCCAATTTGGTTTCTGACCAAAACCAACTGAGTCAGATTACCACACTTCACAAAAGTGTCCTCAATCGAACCCGAAAGTAAGTTATTGTCGAGACCAACCCCAGCTAATGCCACTGCATTGCATATTTCTTTTGGAATCTGACCCGTCAACAAATTGTTGCTTAGACTCACTTGATTTAAATTCGTACAATTTCCAAATTTCAGTGGAATTTTGCCCGAAAATCGGTCACTTGAAAGTACGAGTGAGTCTATTTGGTCTCATTTTCCAATCCAAGAAGGTAGAGGTGTCAAACGGGCCGTGCCTTGTCGGCATAGCCCATTTAATTTCGTGTCTGCCGTGCCATTTCTTAATCGTGTTGTGCCGTATTGGCCCGTTTACTTAATCGTGCCGTGTCGTGCCGTGCCATTTTGCAATCGTGCTTGCCGTGCCGACACATTTCCAAGTTTCCTCGAATTTTTTTTGTAAAATCTAGCCCAGTTTTGCGGGAAAAAAAAATTGCATGTTTAATAACTATAACTATATTGACTTATTAAAAAGTACTATATAACATATAATTTGGATTTTTTTTTAATAATTTAGCCGAGTTTCGGCGTATTGATATTCGCAAAATGTTTGTATTGACTTATTAAAAAGTGTATAATATATAATTAGAAAATTCATCATTAAAAATTAATATTTGTTGTGGCGTGCCTTGTGTCGTGCCATGCCGCGTCTAGCCCACTTTCATGCCGTGCCCGTCTAGACCGTGCCATGCTCGACCCAATTCCATGCCATGCCCGTGTCGTGCCCATCTAAACCCTGCTCGTGTCGTGCCTTGCCACATTTAAACGTGTTGTGTTGTGCCCGTGTCAGTCCGGCCCGTTTGACACCTCTACAGGAAGGCAATGAACCAGAAATCTGATCCTGTTCAGCTGAAAATGAAAACATGGGAACCTTTTCCAGCTTTTGTGGCAATGACCCAGAAAGGGAATTGAAAGAAAGCAGCAGTGTGTTCAGATTACTATAGTTTCCGAGCTCACCGGGAATAGAACCGTTGAGCTTGGAATAAAGGAGTTTCAATATACTCAAATTTTGCAGTTTCCCAAATGACTTGGGGATTGAACACTTCAATGGGTTGTAAGAAAGCTCCAGCTTGATAAGTGATATGAGCAATGATATCTGTTATAAGATAGATCATATATTCCATGGTGCTGATCGAAACTAAAATCAGGGATATTGACCTGGCGAAAATACTTTGACAGCTTCGAGGGGATATACCCGGAAAGGTTATTATGCCAAGCTTTGCAAAAGAATAAGATTAGAGGTGTCAAACGGGCCGGGCTGGCACGAGCACGGCATGACACGACACGTTTAAATGTGGCACGGTACGACACGAGCACGGTTTTAGCTGGGCACGGCACGGGTCGGGCACGTCACGTCACAGTCTAGATGGACACGATTACAAAATGGCACGGCACGACGCGGCACGATTAAGTAAACGGACTAGCGCGGCACAACACGATTAAGAAATGACACGGCATGGCACGGCACGAAGCACGGTGGCACGAAATTAAATGGGCCATGCCGGCACGGCACGACACGGCCTTTTGACACCTCTAATCAAGATTGGAAAGTTTCTCTGGAATCGACCCGTTGAACATGCTGTTTCCAAAATCCAATGTTGTAAGGGCAATGCAGTTTCCAACCTCATCTGGAACTGTCCCTTCAAGTAAATTGGAGTTCAAATTTAGGACAGAAAGGGACAACAGAAGCCCAATTTCCTTAGGAATTGTTCCAACCAACTGATTGTTACCAAGGTCAAGCCTTTCTAGTGACACAGCATTACCAATCTCCGCAGGTAATGTCCCCTCTATAAGATTATGAGCAGCAGAAAACTCCATCAAATTCGTCGAATTCCACAAACTCTTGGGAATTGCATCGGTGAAATTGTTTGAGTCAATATCAAGAATCATTAAGGGAAGCTCTGATAGGTACTCCGGAATCATACCCCCAATTTGGTTTCTGACCAAAACCAACTGAGTCAGATTACCACACTTCACAAAAGTGTCCTCAATCGAACCCGAAAGTAAGTTATTGTCGAGACCAACCCCAGCTAATGCCACTGCATTGCATATTTCTTTTGGAATCTGACCCGTCAACAAATTGTTGCTTAGACTCACTTGATTTAAATTCGTACAATTTCCAATTTTCAGTGATTGCCCGAAAATCGGTCACTTGAAAGTACGAGTGAGTCTATTTGGTCCCATTTTCCAATCCAAGAAGGTAAAGGTGTCAAACCGGTCGTGCCGTGCCGGCAGACCCTAATTATTTTCGTGCCAATCATGCTTCGTGCCATGCCGGCCTGTTTACTAATCCGGGCCGTGCCGATCTGTTTACTAAACCATGCCGTGCCGTGCCATTTCTTAATCGTGTCGTGCCGTACCGGCCGTTTATTTAATGGTCCCGCGTCGTGCCGTGCCATTTTGTAATCGTGCCATGCCGTGCCGGCACATTTCCAAGTTTCGTCGAATTTTTTTTTGTATAATCTAGCCAAGTTTTGTCCCAAAAAAAATTTGTATATCTAATAACTATAGATTTATTGACTTATTAAAAAGTGTATAACATATAATTCAAATTTTTTTGTATAATCTAGACGAGTTTTGGCTTATTGATTTTCTTAAAATGTTTGTATTGACATATTAAAAAGTGTATAACATATAATTAGAAAATTCATCATTAAAAATTAGTATTTGTTGTGTTGTGCCCTGGGCCTGGGCCTGGGCCTGCCCCGTGCCGCGTCTAACCCACTTCCATGCCGTGTCCGTCTAGACCGTGTCGTGCCGTGCCGTGCCCGACCCAATTCCATGCCATGCCACATTTAAACGTGTTGTGTCATGCCCGTGCCAGCTGCAACCCGGACCATTTAGCACCTCTTCAAGAAGGCAATGAACCAAAAATCTGATTCTGTTGAGCTGAAAATGAAAACATGGGAAGCTTTTCCAGCTCTTGTGGCAATGACCCAGAAAGGGAATTGAAAGAAAGCAACAGTGTGTTCATATTACTACAGTTTCCTAGCTCACTGGGGATAGAAGCGTTGAGCTTGGAATAAACGAGGTTCAATATACTCAAATTTTGCAGTTTCCCAAATGACTTGGGGATTGAACACTTCAATGGGTTGTAAGAAAGGTCAAGCTTGATAAGTGATTTGAGCAATGATATTGTTTCCGGCAAAGGGCCTCTGATTGAACAAGAAGGGGAATAGAAAATTTCAATATTTTCAAGGTTTCCAAATTCCGCCAGAAGTACGCCAGCAAATTGGTTGAGTCCAATGTAAAGGTCGGTGAGGTTTATCAAGTTTCCTATTTCAGAAGGAATGGGGCCTGAAAGAGAGTTGTTTTAGACGTCTAGAGACGTTACAGATTGAAGGATTAGAATAGGAGAGAGAGAACCTGTGAGTAGATTGTTACCAGGGGCAAGAAAATGGAGATTGGTCAGATTTCCAATCTGGGTTGGGATATTGCCGGTGAGCCCATTGCTTGAGAGTAGACGTGTCAAATAGGCCGTGCTGTGCCGGCATGACCCATTTAATTTCATTTCAACCGTGCTTCGTACCGTGTCGTGCCGGCCAATTTACTAAATCACGCTGTGCCGTTTCTTAATCGTGCCGTACCGGCGCGTTTACTTAATCGTGCCACGTCGTGCCGTGCCATTTTGTAATCGTGCCATGTCGTGTCCGTGCCGGCCCATCTCCGATTTTCATCGAATTTTTTTGTATAATCTAGCTAAGTTTCATCGGGGAAAAAATTGTATATCTAGGAGTAATTAAGTATATCTACATTAACTTATTAAAAAGTATATAAAATATAATTCAAATTTTTTTGTATAATCTAGGCAAGTTTCGGCATATTGAGATTCGCAAAATATTTTTATTGACTTATTAAAAACTACTCATATAATTAAAAAATCCAATATTAAAAATTAATTTTTTTGTTACACTAAAAATTAGTATTTTTTTTGTCGTGCCCTGGGTCGTGCCCCGTGTCATGCCGCGTCTAGCCCACTTCCGTGCCGTGCCCTTGTCGTGCCCGTCTATACCGTGTTGTGCCGTGCCCGACCCAGTTCCGTGTCGTGCCCGTCTATACAACATTGTGGTGTACACCAAAATGTACACCATCCGTGCGTGACCAATTTAGCGTCTAACGTAAATTATCAGAACTGTTCAACTTTTTAACACATGTTTTAAGATCTATTGTAAAAAATCAAATCGAAGATATCCGTAAAGACTCGATCGATTTTTATTCCTTAAATATGTCGGAAAAAAAAAACTGACTATTTCAATCGAGCCTTTACCGATGTTCAAATGCCCTGATTTTTTCTAGAGACCCATAAAACAATACTTTTAATAAACTGAACGGCTCCGATTTTAGTGTGAGTTCCTAAAATGGGTCACACAAGGGTATGTGGTATACATTTGGTGTACATCATAGTGATGTACCCATAGTTGGGCTCGGTTAACAAAGCCGTGTAGGGTGGAGTATTAATTTAGGGTTAATAATCTACTTGTCCCTCAAACTATTAATTTTTAGTTACTTTCCCCTCCAACTATTGAATGACTTTACTTCCTACTTTAACTATCCAATTTTAACCCAGTTAATCAAATCAGCCAATTTCCATCCTATTGATGGATGGAAAACATAACCCCAAACCCCAGCTGGTGTATTTGGCGCCAGACGAAGGGTAATCTGGACATTCCACCTTTCTTCCCTAAAATTGTGCCCTAATCCTAATAGAATACCTAGCGTTTGTTTCATCTAAAAAAGAAAACACAACCTTAAACTGAAAAAATCTGAGAGAGACAGAGAGGGAGAGGGCTAAAATGGGAGGCGGGGGCCCTGCTGTGCACAGCCGCATGGCACCGTGCCATGCGGCCATCCGACCGTCCATTGCGAAAATGCACGGCTCGGATTTGATCAAGCTACGCACGGCTCGGATTTAATTGAGCTCGGATTAAATCCGAGCCGTTCATTTTCACAATGGACGGCTCGGATGGCCGCATGGCACGGTGCCATGCGGCTGGTGCACAGCAGGCCCCCCCATTCCGGCTAAAATGGCGTGAATATTGAGAGATCCAGATGGAAGGAAACCGAATTATAAGGTTTTTTTTTTTTTTTTACCTCTTTTTTAATATCTTACGGTCTTGCATGATTTTATATTGCAAAGTATCCACTTTGCATATAATCATCCTTCCTTTTAGGCCTTTTCAAATTAAAAACATGGGGTATGAATCCGACAATGCCAAATTTGTTTTTGTTAATGGCAAATTCGTTTTTGTTTGTGCCAAAAATGAATGCCAAATGTAGTGTTTAAAAACTTTGTACCATGTGCAAGGTACTCATGGGTCATGGCCGGTCCTTGGACAAAGCCCAAGAGGCCTGGGCCTTGGACATCCCAAAAAATAGGGCACTCCGAAAAAAAATTATGTTGGGCTTGGTAGGAGTCTTTCAAGCCCAAAATAAAAAATAAAAGAAGGCCCATTTGGTTTGAAATTTTAACCAACCAGAGAAGGCCTAGGTAAACTTTAAAGCCCAATTTCTTCATTCTTTTTTAAATCCATTCTCTTACCCCTTCTCCATCTTCCCATTTCCGATGTGGGACTCAAAGATAAAATGGGCACCCAAGCTCACATTAACCTGACCAATCACCACTACCAGCCCTTTCTTCCTCCTTAAAAAGGGATGAAGGTACTAGCCTTTTGCAGTATAGTTTTGATACAAACAAAAATGATTTTGGTATTACAAACCATGCATGTAAAAGAGACCTACTTCTTCCTCATACCCAAATTCCTTGCACATTGTTTGCAACGATCAGTTCTAGATCGATATTCTGTCATTATTATCACATAATCAATGTAGCTCACAGTACCCACCAACATAATACTCTATGATATCCCTAAGCATATTTGCACCATGATTCAACTTAATACTAAAATACTCATGACTAGAATTTGCAAAAATACATTAAACTCACATGGCAGTAAAGGGGCAAGTAGAGTATTATCAGCTATTAAAGGTGCAAATTCCACAATAAACACATAAAAACTAGCATGGGAATGATAATGCCAAAATCATTTTTGTTTGTGCCAAAACTGTAGTGCACAAAAGGCTTAACCTTGCACATGCTACAAAGTTTTTAAGAACTACATTTTTCGCACAAAAAAAAAACGGTTTTGGCATTACACCACCCACCGTTTTGATTTGCTTAAAAACCCATTGGATGGTGTTAATGCCAAATCAATCCGTTTTTGTTTGTGCAAAAAATGTAGTGCTTAAAAACCTTGTATCATGTGCAAGGTACAAGCCTTTTGTGCATGCACTACAGTTTTGGCACACAAAAAAAAATGGTTTTGGTATTAAAGTAATTTGGAAGGTCCCACTATTGTTGAAGTGGATGTGGAAGATAGCCTTTTTTTTGCACGTTGAAAAAGGAATTTCATTAACTTAAATAGAACAGCTACAACAAAACAAAGTGGATGTGGAAGATAGCCTACTAGATGTTGATATCAATAGTTGGGAATGGGACTCGGGATGCTTGCACAGCAACTGCTGTGCAAGGCAAAAATGACGCCATTTTGATGCCCCAATGCGCGAAAAAATATTAGAGCCAAAACGACGTTGTTTTGGCTCTCATCCCACAAAACCCAAAAGACGCTTTGGAAGAGAAAAATCCTCCACAGTCGACAACTATGGGCCCTCCACAGCCAACAACGATGAACCCACCACAGCCAACTGCCGCCGTCGTTCCTCCATTACCGCCCACTACCGATGATGGCGCACCATCGACTCCCACAACCAGTGATGGCGCAGCAGCCTCACCGAAACAGTAAGCTTTCTCCCAATCTCGAAAATATCTAGGGTTTTTTTTTTCCAGATCTAGATCTCATTTTGAGTTTTGAATTGTGAATTTGATTTGTCTTCCCAAACTTCATACGAGGTGTGAATTTGATTTGTCAATTGTAGATTTGACTTGAGGCTAGTCGATATGTTATTTCTCTTTACTTGCTTCGACTTATTTTCTTTGGTTTTTTTTTCTAGGTGACGGGAGATGAGAGGTATTTACAAGACGAGGAGTTTTTTAAGTGGTTTCGTGATCCGAAACAATCTCAATGAATTTGATGCCTTAATCTAACTACAATTTTAAGACGGAGGTAAGAACCTAGGAATTATTTATTGCTTTTGACTGGCTCAAGTAATATATCCTTGAACAATGGATTTACGCTAATCTGGTGGTCTTCCTTACAACAACAACAGGGTTGTTTGGAAAATACTAGACATGGATTAATTGGTTTGATTTTCCTATTAGGCTAAGTTAGTTTTTTACTTCTATTGACATTATCTTCTTGATTAGCTATTTTGGGGTTTGATAATTAGTCTTCTACTGTTTCTATAATACCAAGTTTTGGTTTTAGGAAAGACGAGCGCGTATCATGAACACATACCGACAGACATTGCGGAGCAAGATATTGAGGACATGCCCATCCTAATAATTTTTGGACTTCTTGGGATTTTAGCCGATGTTTTTGTAATTTCTTTTCATTTTTACTGAAACATATGCCGATGATTTTCGGCTTATACATTCTCGGCAATATTAAACTGAATGCATCAATTCAATCTCTTGGTCTTTCCTCAATTGATAAGGTTTTTATTTGGTCTCGAAAGAGTTGAATCTCTTGGTCTTTCTTCAATTTTCGGCTTATATTTTTCAAGGACATGAATGCTGCTGCTATATAAATTGGGCGTGAAGTGAATGCTTTGTATAAGGATTGAGTTTTGAGCCAAAACGACGTAGTTTTGTCCCTTTTATTATTTCCACGTAAAAAAAACTCAAAACGGCATCTTCCACTTAATACAAAACGACGTCGTTTTGTTTTAATTTTCTTTCCGGGTAGAAGACCACAAAACGGCGCCGTATTAATTAATCCAAAAAGACCAAACCGACGTCGTTTTGGCTCTATTTTTTTTTTTCTTCGCGCATTGGGGCATTAAAACGGCGTCGTTTTTGCCCTGCACAGCAGCTGCTGCATGTGCACTCCTTGCACAGCAGCATCTCCGAGTCCTTGGGAATGGAATGGGGGTATGGACAATTTTCACTGGACAACTATAATATTCTGGATTTGACAACTAACATGCGTGAATGCAGTCCCATGCATATATGCTTCCCCTCCTATGACTTTAATTTTTATATCTCTAACGGATTAAGGTCTCTCCATTGCTGCAAATTTTACTTTAGGAGTCATCCGCGCCGATCGATAAATAGGACACCAAAATATTCAAAAATAAACTGAATTTGATGCTGTGGAATGCACGGTAATGGTTAATGTCAACTTAATTTTTTTTCCTGGTATACAAGATCAACAATTAGAATCATCATTGTACATGGAAGGTAAAGCATAGGAGGAGATTAAGGAGGTAGACTAAACTATATAATTAATTAACCATTAAGATAGCGGGTATTTTAGGTAGTTAATTAAGTCTTTTTTTGTATATATTAGGCCAAAATATGCTAGGTTTTGTTGATAATTAATACAGAACAAATTTGAAGAATATTTCAGAAAAGATAAACTACTACATTTTTTTTTTTTGATTTCTTTTTTGTCACATGTACTTCCCCGTGAAAAAAAAAAAAAAAATATATATATATATATATACAAGAAGTTTCCTATGAGGGCTCCCTTACAAAAAAAAGTGCGGGAAAACAGTTGTTAGCCGTTGGATCGCGTGAAGGACATAAGATCCAACGGCCCACAAATGTTTTCCCGCACTTTTTTTTGTGAGGGAGCCCTCATAGGATATGTTCTGTATATATATATATACAATAAACTTCCAGTCCAAACTCCCTGACCCTCTTAAGTTACGGACCTCCACCTTCCCAATGTTTTTTTGGCTCCGATCAAGCCCTTCCGGGTATTTTTTTTTTGCCAAATCTTCGCGTTGGACCTTGAAAACACCTTTTAAACACATCTAACGGTTCGGATCGTCGAAATTTGGTCCGGAAAGTCGAAAATACCCCTACGTCCGTAACTTAATAAGTTAAGGGAGTTTGGATAGGAAGGAGACTCTATATATATATATATATATCACGAATTATCCTGTCAAGGATCCCGGAAATCCCGGATTGAAGCGTTTTGAAGCATTTAGAAAATGTTTTTGGAAAATCCGAGTCGTCCAATGTGTTCAAAAGGTGTTTTCCAAGGTCCACGCGGGAAATCTTCAAAAAAAAATACCCGGAAGGGCTTGATCCAAGCATTTTTTGCAAAAACATTTTGCAAAAATGCTTGATCAAGCCCTTCCGGTATTTTTTTTGAAGATTTCCAGCGTGGGACCTTGGAAAACACCTTTTGAACACATTGGACGGTTCGATTTCCCAAAAACAATTTTTAAAAGCATCAAAACACCAAAAACCCTTCAATCTGGGAAATCCGGGATCCTTGACAGATCGCTGATGTATTTATATATATATAGGTGGATTTTCTAGTCCAAACCCTCCCGTTAATAAGAAAAAGTGATTTTTTTGTGTTGCAAATTATTTTTGGAAAATCCGAGTGGTGTTTTCAAGGGTCCACGCGGAAATCTTCAAAAATAAATACCGGAAGGGCTTGATCCAAGCATTTTTCGCAAAACCGTAAATATATATTTTTTTGCGAAAACCGCTTGGATCAGCTCTTCCCGTATTTTTTTGAAGATTTTCCGTGGACCTTTGAAACACCTTCAACACATTGACGGATCGGATCGTCAAAAAATGCTCGGATCACGGAGGTCCGAAGTCCGAGTCCGGACTAGAAGTGGAACCTATATATATATATATATATAGGAAGGCGATCTACTAAGGACTCCCTCAAACAAAAATTCCGTGCGGACCTCACCATTTTTCGACTTTCCGGATCAAATTTTGACGATCCGAACCGCTCAATGTTTTTAAAATGCATTTTTCAAGGTCCAGGCGGAAAATCTTCAAAAAAAAATACCCGGAAGGGCTTGATCGGATCAGTTTTTGTTAAAAACGCTATATATATAGCGTTTTTAACAAAAACTGATCCGATCAAGCCCTCCCGCATTATTTTAAAATCTGGACCTCCACTTTCCGGATCGAATTTCGACGATCCGAACCGCCCAATGTGTTTAAAAGGTGTTTTTAAGGGTCCCCAAGAGAAATCAACAAAAAAATACCGGGAAGGGCTTGATCCGAGCAGTTTTTCATAAAAACGAACATATATAGTTTTTATGAAAAATTGCTCGGATCAAGCGCTTCCTGGTATTTGTTTTTGTTGATTTCTCGCGGGGACCCTTAAAAACACCTTTTAAACACATTGGACGGTTCAGATCGTCGAAATTCGATCGGGATCTATGAGGTGTGGATTTTTTAAAAATCCGGTATCCTTCAGCCATTCAAACCAAGGGATGAGATGGAGTGTCTTTTTTTGTGTTTTTTTATGTGTCCCCGGAACCGGCCCCATATATATATAGATATAGGGAGAGGATCCGATCAGGACTTCCGCATTTTATAAAATGCGGACCTTCCATCTCCCGGCCAAATGGTCGGGATCCGAACCGTTGGATGTGTTTAAAATGTGTTTTCAAGGGCCTACGCGAAGATTCGGCAAAAAAAATGACCGTGAAGGGCTTCATCCGAACAGTTTTCATGAAATATTTATCCTATGGTTTATATCTTCTCCTTTGAAGATGCGTAAATTAATCAAGGACTCTAGGAAATTAACTTGTCAATCATTTCCTAATTTATTGTATTAATTAATCATTCATATATTCCCCTACCATGCTTTCATTTATTGCATAGAGAAGCATTCTCGGGTTAATAATTTTTATATTATAATGGTGATATTCATAGGCTTCCATTATTTCTCTCAAAAATATCTCCAATCATTATTTGTTCCGTAGACTGCTTCCGTATTGGTTGACCTTACTGAAAAAGAAATAGAAAGGAAATAATTTCCCTTGTTTTATTAAAAAAAAAACTCTGGAAATTCCCTCCATGTTTTTCACCCCTATAAATACCCCATATCCTTCGTCACTTGTCACGTAGTAGTCTTCACTCTTTGCACATAGGAGTATTTCAGCCCTTTATTTCCGGCCAAACAAATTAAAATGGCTGACCAAACAGTAGGGGAGGGTACTTCAAATTGTCCAACAGTGAGGAATATTGACAATAATCTTCTTAGAGACGATACAGTAAAGGCCTTGATCAGGATTTCCGGGAAGGGGAATGCGGTGGTGATATTCAGCATAAGCACATCTACGATGTGTGACTCCGTCAAGACGCTATTTCGCGAATTGGGTGTCACCAACTCTACGGTTTACGAGCTCGACGAGGAAACCACCAAATGGGATAAAGAAATCGAAAGGGTTCTGATGGGGATTATTGGGTCGTTACCCGTGGTGTTCATTGGTGGGGAACTGATTGGGGACAGGGATAGAGTCATAAAACGTCATAGCAAAGGCAAACTCGTCAAGCTCCTCGAGGAGGCTGGTGCCTTTAATCAACAGAGAGCCGAGGCAACAAAAAAAAAACCTAGTTAACGTAATATTACTACTACTAGTAAGTCCGGATGGAGCCAAAGGGAGACAAGTGGTGGCGGCCGCCACCACAAGGTTTTCAAAAAATACAATTATTATATAGAAAATATATTTTAATCTCCGAATTATATAGACTCGTCACCCCTAGATTTTTTTAATCTTTCATCCTTATAATGTAGTTTGTCTTTTTATTTTCTGCGTACATATTTTCGTTACCATAAAGGTAAAATCCTGGGTCCGTCTCTGCTAGTAACTAAAGAGGAATAATTAGAAGAAGAGGAGTGGGTTTCTACCGACTCTGCCATGCATTTTGCATGCATGGTTGATTTTCTGTTTTTCTTAACTTTTTCCATTTGTTGCCAAAATTGTTACATATAAGTGGAAATTAGGCTTACATGCCATTAAGTAGTGCTGTCCAGCGGATCATCCGATCCGCCAATCCGACCAATCCGAACCGATCCGAACCATCTGTTGATCCATCCGTGAATGTTCGGTTCGGTTCCGGATCGAGAATTTCTTATCTGGCGGTTCCGGATCCGGATCCGGATCGGATCGGATCGGATCAGCTCGATCCGCTCAATAATCCTTCTTTAATCTTTCAAATCCGCCCTATCCGACACGGTCCGATCCGTGAATGTTCGGTTTGGTTCTGGATCTTAAAAACTGTAGTGGGCCGAAATCTGGCAACTCAAATGGGGCTCGGTGGATGAGCCCAAAAGGGGTTGGGCCCAAAGCGATCCTCAGGCCCGTCAAGGAACGAAATACATTGGGCCGACCGAACCGGGCCCGTCCGAGACAAACCGGTGTCTCGGCCGGAAGACCATGGACCGGACGGCTCATCCGAGATAGGTCTCGCCCGAGATGGTTCGGAAGGGTGATCCGAGATCTCGGTGACGTCCTCTGTGACGTCATCCGAGGCAGTTAAACGCTCGTAACAAACTGGGGAAGCCCATGTGCATGTCATAGCTGTTTTCACATCAGCGTGAGTTGCGCCAAACGGTTATGCCACGTGTCACAGCCGTACTGGGGAATGCAAGAATGTAATACTCGTGAGGCCGATTCGTGACGCTCGGTGACGTCACCCGAGCCGAAATGACTGGGTTGCCCCTGTCCTTGGGAAGCCTATATAAACGAAGC
This sequence comes from Vaccinium myrtillus, assembly GCA_016920895.1. Classification (NCBI taxonomy): domain Eukaryota; kingdom Viridiplantae; phylum Streptophyta; class Magnoliopsida; order Ericales; family Ericaceae; genus Vaccinium; species Vaccinium myrtillus. Next base: position 65,369 of record JADGMU010000633.1, on the reverse strand, counting down.
GAAGAGGCCCTAATAAGGGAGAACACTTTCTATCTCTGAACTAACTCTTTGAACTACCTTTTTTCTCCAATCTCTTACTAGATCGTCGGAGTGCCTTCCCTAGCCACATTTCGGCCAGGTTTGGTACTAACGACGGGCGTTACTTGTGCAGGAGCTCCCAAAGGCCTTCTCACCATCCTCTCGCCATTCACTCAGGTCAGGAACCACGAGAGAAGGCTCATCGGATTTTGAGGACACCACAAAAACCATAATCCGCTTTGAGCAGATCGGATCCGATCGGATCCGTATCCGATCCATCCGGATCCGATCCGTGGACACCCCGACCATTAAGTTTATGAACCCGAGAGTGTAATTATTTACTGCTCCCAGAGCACGTCCGTGTTGGATGCCAAACAATCTAAAGGAAAAAAACGAACAAATCCAAAAGCAAAAATATTGAGTCTCTCAAACATCACCTATATGTTATGTGGACTTTGCAGAAATGCAAGTGTGCATATTTTTTTGTTTGTGACTAGTGTCATACCTAGGCTAAAGGCCAAGATGAGATGATTCGGGCCCATCAAAAATTCAAATTTAGTGGGTGCATTCTATTTTGATGCCTAATGTAAAAATCCAAAGAGAAGTTTCACGTAATAAGATACATGCCGTGAACGTTTTACGTTTTTAAATTCAACAGAGTAATGAATGTTTAAGAATATATAAAGTACTTTGAAACAAGAAGAGGCTTCCAAAAAAAATTATGATCAATACTTTTTCTGATAAAATTTCTCAAAGAGTGATATTTGAAATATGTAACAAAAAAAAAAAGAAAGTTTTTTTGAAAACAAATATGATACACTAACGAGTCCTAGAGGAGGTGAATAGGACGACAATTTAAAAATTAAGTCTATTTATTCTAATTTTAAACAAGTTATTCATTTTTAATGAATAATCATGCAATTCAACAAAAGATCCAAAAGACTAGAAATAGAAAGAACTCTAAAGTCTAATTATGAGATATCACATTCACCAAGGCTCCATAATAATTGTCATAATCAAATATGCAAAATATAAAGCAATTAAAGTAAAGAGACAAGACAAAAGATATATTTGGAAACTACGTAGGGTCTAAGGGCATCTTCAATTAATACTGTAGTTAAGCTCTGATTTGTGTAAGAAATAAGTCAGGTAGTTAACATTTGCTCTTTGTTTGCACCCAATAGTATAATTAGGAAAAAGTTAAGGTCAGAAAAAATAGTGACAGAAATAGGCAGGTACGTAAATAACTGTGAGGATACAGTAAATGTTTCTTTAACTAGGGCCCACAATTAAAAAAGGGAAAGAAAACGTTGAAAGGGAGGATAGACGGAGGATATAGGGCAAAAGTAAGATAGAGAATCAAAGAGGATATCTGATCAAGAGGGAGAGAGAGAGGAGACGGTAAAGGTGAAAAAAGGTACAAATCTGGGCCCCATCTTTTTTGTAGTTATTTATGCCTGTGTACTTTTTTACATTTTAACAACACTCTAAAAACACTATTGCAACACTTCTTATCTTAACAACACATTTTGTTATAACAACACAAAAATGGGACCCACTTCTTTCACTTTTGTGTCATATAGCACCACATTTTTATCATAACCATTGGAGATGCCCTAAACACCCTAAACATAAAACCACGGCCTAGTCCTACTTATGCATTCCAAAAATCAAAAAGGTTTACGAGAATTAACATGACTAGGAAGTACCCAACAAGTCCCTTGTGACACCTAGCTCCAATTATTGATGTAGTAGCTTGTACCCCTCTTTGATTCCATGGACTCCACAAGCACAACCATCTTGATGATAAATGAAACTGGTCCAAACGGATCACATACGAACTAAGGCAATCAACCATGAGATGAATGACATGATGATAAATGAAGATTTTTTGTGAAAAATAATTAAACTAGATGTAATCCATGGAATATTAGAAGATTAATCTAGATTGAACTAGATTAATCCATGGAAACCTAAGCCTACGAAGAGGAAAGGAATTCATAACAAAGAATTGAACAACTTTTTATCCTCTAGGCTGGGAGGTTTTGGTGTTAAAACATGGCAAGCTGGGCCTCCTCAATGGCTTCAATCTATGTATGAAAACTATAAATACCGACCAGGTTGGATCATATCTATTATAAATTAGGAAATGATATGCTTCAGGGTGCAACTTGTGCTCTCCATCAAAGCCTTGCATTCCTTGATTAAGATCAAATGGGGGGAATGTTCGGGAACCTGATGACATCAATGGCTGTGGTGGAGTCCGAGTCCACGTCTAAGAGCATCTCCACTCTTGGACCAAATTTTTCACCAAATTTAAATTTGGTGAAAAATCTCCCAAAAACTCACTCCACTCCTTCACCAAATCCTTCACCAAATTTGCTCAACACCAAATTTGCTCAAATTTTTCACCAAATTTGATCAACACCAAATCTTTCACCAAATATTCAAACGGCTTTATTTGTTCCAAATAGGCAACGACTCAACACCAAAATTTGCAGAGCGCAACGGATGAAAATGAATTGACAAAATGAAAAAAAAAACGAAAAAAAAAACTGTTTTTACATAATGGCGGGAAAGTTTTGGGTCCAAAATGAACAAAAAAACAGTTTTTGACAAAATTTTAACTAGAATTTGGTTAAAAAGGTGATTTTCCATTGGAAGGGATGTTATCAAATCAAGTTTTTGACCAAATTTTTACTCAAATTTGAGTAAAAATTTGGTGCATGAGTGGAGATGCTCTAAGGCATCCATGCCTTGACTTTGAACCAACTCTAGGACTCTGAAGATGCCCTAAAGTTCAGCCTCGAGGCTGGTGCAGTCCTCCAACCTCCCATAAAACCCAATAGTCTCTCTTGTCTCTAAAAACTCCACCATAGCTAGCTAGACCTGGGTTTCCTTTGCTACTTCCGTCCGTATTCAGCATCAGTTTCCCAGTTCCTCCTTTGTGAAGTTTTAGTAATTCCTTACATGATTGTTGAATAAATATTTCCTTTCTAGGTTTTTGGAGGTAGTAATGTCGATGTTACCTTCTTTTGATCAGCAAAAGGGATATATATATATATATAGCGTTTTTAACAAAAACTGTGTGGATCAAGCCCTTCCGGGTATTTTTTTTTGAAGATTTTCCGCGTGGACCTTGGAAAATGCATTTTGAAAACATTGAGCGGTTCGGATCGTCAAAATTTGATCTGGAAAGTCGAAAAAAGGTGAGGTCCGCACGGAATTTTGTTTGAGGACTCCCTCAATATATAGATCGGCTTCCTATATATATATATCGGGGCGGTTCCATAGACACAACGAATAACACAACATTTGACACAACAATAATCGGAGCTCCACGCTTACAATCGGACTCGTTCAAGTTGTTCAAAATATGTTTTTAAGATTACCTGTAAAAAATCAACTCATTTGGATATCGGTAAAGGCTTGATCGGTTCATTCAAATTTATCCTGTAAAATCTAATAGGAATCAACTAAATGAATTGATCAAGCTCTTACCAATATTCAAATGAGTTGATTTTTTTCAGGTAATCTTAAAAACATATTTTAAATAAATTGAACGGCTACGATTATTAGCGTGGGGTTCACAAAAAAAAAATTGTGTCAAATATTGTGTTATTCGTTGTGTCAACGGAACCGCCCCTATATATATATAACTGGAATCAACCAAAAAAGTATAATTAACCAACCGAAGCATAAAGGATTAGGATGATAAGGAATCAACCAAATCCGCAAAACTAGAAATAGAGCATGGTCAACATGACCCAGAACATAACCAAATCAAAACAACAACAAGATGAATAAATATTTGGTCGATGTTACGTACTTGATTACTGAATAAATATTTCCTTTCTAGGTTTTCGAAGGGAGTACTGTCAGTGTTACCTTCTAAATTAAGGTGCGTGAATATTCTCTTTTGGAAAATATTATCTTAATTATTCCATAGGTTTATATCTTCTCCATTGAAGATGTGAAAATTAATCAAAAACTCTAGGAAATTAACTTGTCAATCATTTCCTAATTTATTATAATTACTTAATTAATCATAGATTCTCCTAATTTATTATAATTAATTAATTAATCAATCAATCAATCATAAACCCCCTACATTTTTTTCACCCCTATAGATACCCGATATCCCGCACTTCTTACGCAGGAGTATTTCACTTCCTTTTTTTTGATCGGCAAAAGAAACTTTATTAATCTTTGGAAGATTTATAAAGATTAAAGGGACAAAGGAAAAAGGCATCACAAACACGAGCATCCCAATTATATTAGCACCCAAGTGACCGACAACCATATGCCCCTAAGCCCCGGAAACAGAACAGTCATCTAAAAGTTGGCAAGGAGCCAACCAAAAACGAAAACAAAAACAGCATCAAAGAGGTAAGAACACCTAGGAACAACAACAATATTTCACACCCATTTTTTAGCCACGTATTTCCAGCCAAACAAGAATTACTGACCAAACAGTGGGGGAGTGTTCAAATCCTAACACTAGTGTTAGTGACCCAACAGCAGAGGATCGGATCCCGAGTTTGGTGGCGGAGAAAGCGGTGGTGATATTCACATAAGCACTTGTGCCATTTGTGTCGCCGTCAAGGCGTTGTTTAACACATTGAAGGCCGACGCTACGGTTTACGAGCTCGACCGGTACCCGTGGGGTAAAGAAATGGAAAGGGCTCTGATAGAGAAGAACGGGTCGATACCCGTGGTGTACATTGGTGGCAAACTGGTTGGGGATACGAAAAGGGTCATGGATAGTCATATCAAAGGCGATCTCGCCAAACTCATATACGGATGGACGGCCGAGATTGCGCCACGTATGACGTGTAAGAATTTTTGCCACCTTTGACCATTAACTATATGAGATTTTGTGGTTCCAAATATGAGATTTTGTGGCACCAAATATGAGATTTTGTGACTCAAAATATGAGATTTATTGGCTCCAAAATATGAGATTTTGTGACTCAAAATATCAGATTTTGGGGCACCAAATATGAGATTTTGTGGCTCCAAATATGAGGTCTGCACAAGTTCGCACGGTCCACACCAAGTCCGCACGGTCCGTACCAAGTCCGCGTAGATCCAATATGAGATTGTGTGGCTCCAAATATGAGATTTTGTGGAAATATATGAGATTTTGTGACTATTCATATGAGTGTGCATACCATTTCGTATCTCTAGCCACAAAAACTCATATTTAGAGTCACAAAATCTCATATTGAGTAATTTTTAGAGGGTGTGCATAGTAGCATGACTCTATGAATAGTTTTCTTTTTTTGAAAATATAAATAGTTTTTTGAGGTGTCGTGAACTGTGAAACTGAACAAAAAATTTGGGACGGAAGGTATATATATGAGAGAGATGAAATTACATTATGAGAAAGTATGGACTATAAAACGGGGACAATATGTTAGTGGAGAGCTCAATTCGATAATAAATGTTTCAAGCCATATTGGTTTAATCAACCAATAAATATATAAAAGAATGTGAAGAGATGTACTATTTCTAGAGATAAAAATAAATCACTCTTGAGCATGAGCTTTAAATGTTTTTCGCACTATTTTGAACAAGCTAGTAATTGAAAACTTAAAATATGCACACAAAAAAAAAAAAATGAACTGTACAAAAGTGCTTTTCTTAATCCGACGACTGATACAAATTTCCCCAATGAACGTTCCCCATTGTATATTGGATCGAGGGAGAATTATCTATTGACGGCTTGACGCTGCTACTTGTAATAAGATTTTTAGGTAGACATTGTGAACAAGTTGGGTTGGACGGAGAAAACACATATTTTCAAGGGCGCCTAGGCTAAAAGGACATAGTTAAGGAGTTGAAGTACAATTAGTTCATTGAAGCTGTTTTCAGTTCCAGAGATTCTTTACTATCCCAACGTTTCAAAAATACCCTCAGACACAAAAAGGGAGTTCAACTCGTCGATGAAGGAATCAAGTTGGGCAACTTGTCGTCGGGGGGCAAGCATGAGGGGATTCAGCTATGCATTAGTTTGGGCTCAGTAGACAGGGTCATCCGATAATATTCCCCTTGATCAACACGAAGTCAACCGTACGCATACTTTTGAATATCGGCCGATACGTACCGTATCGGCCGGTTCGTACCGGTATTTGAAGGGGCCGAGACGGATACGGGCCGATATAGCGGTGGGAATAAAAATCGCATAGTGTATCGCCCGTTTCGCGATACGTCTTGGTGTCTCGGCCGAGACAGTGTCCGATTCACCCGTATCGTCCGAGACGGTTGAACAGAAGACAGAGGTGACGCTATGACAGTCATTTTTTCAGATTTTCAGGCTTCTCCCACATTTTGTGGATCTGGTCTCGAGAAAAATCAATGGCAAGTTAAAATAAACCCCCTCTTCTAGCTATACTATCAGATTCCTCTAACGTTTGGCAAGAAAGAGGAAGGGGAGAGAGGGGAAGAAACTGCAAAAAAATTGCATAGAGGGGCCGGAGATCTTACCGACTCGGTCGCCGTCCGCCGACCAACCCCATCACGGCATCACTTCGTCTTCACCTTCTTCTTCACTGCCTCACCGAGATATCTTCCCAGTTCTCACTCTCGAAATGTCTCTCTCTCTCTCTACTGTAGGCTGTAGCAAGTCTCCCTCTCTCTCTCTCAACCGTACCGTCCGTACGTCTCTCTCCAGTCAAGGTAGCTATAAAAGGAACCAAAAGAAAAAAGAAAAAGAAAAAGGAAATCGATTGATGATATTCTAGGTTTATCAAGGAAATTATAAGGGTGGGAGAATCAAACAAAAATGTGTGGTTTTTAGGTCAGTCATGGCTGCTGCTACTCTATCTACTTCTGTCTCAACGGATACTATCGCAAACATAAACAAAACTCTAGTAAACGAAACTCAAGCAATTTGGCCAGTAAACAAGGCTAAGATGAAAGCACAAGACATAGGATGAGCGAATTGTCAGCTTTGTTTCGTGTTCTACAGTTCATCTTTGCTGCGAATTGTCAGACATAGGATGATTTGTCATTGACTGTTTGTAAACAAATGTGTTGCTTCCATAAATTATGAACTCACTCAACAAATCATTCCTATTAGGAGAAAATACGTATTTTTTTTTTTTTTTTGGAATTTAGAAGATGGAAATAAAACTAAAAATTGAAGGTATTACATGTTAGTATTATTAACAGAGTAATCATTCCTTTTAGGATAAACTCAAGATTTTTAAGATTCAAAAATTCTGCAATACTACGATAGATAACTCCATGTTTCTTAAAAATAAAAATAAATATAAAAAACAAAATGACTCCTTGATTTGGTAGAAAGTGATTATGGACCGTTGATCAAATTGGTTAGTGGAAACGTGGGTTTTCGCCAAAATGGTGCTGCTAATCTTTTCACCACTACAACAGAAGTCACTTTCTATAGGGTGCCAAAAATACTATAGAAAAGTCATATATAACGTTTTAGCAAATGCTATGATAACCGACACTATAAAAAGGGTCAGACCTTTAATAGCATTTTTCGTCTGCTACCTATTTTGTACTTTCCTTAGCCTTTTCGTGCTTTTTATAGCATTTTACGAATGCTGTCTTGGCTACACTTTCTTACAAAAAATGCTATGAAATTGTGCTCTAGAAAGTCACATTTGTTGTAGTGTCAATTTGGAATCTAATAGTTTGGAAGATTTTAAATCTACTAGTAAGGGAAAAATTAGCAAAGAAGAGATAATTTGCTTAGCTTAATAACGGATCTTCCAAACATGAGTGAGATTCGAAATTGAATCTTCCTTTACGATTTTCCCAATCTCCTATTACTTGGAATGAAACAATTAAGGTAAATTCTTGAATTATGTTACCCTTTTCTCAATTATGTAACCTATTTATGAATAAAGATTAGGAGTGTTAATACGATTGTGTCACATGCTCCACTAAAAATCCTATACAACAAACCAATCACTACACGCCACTTGACGCATCCACGTTTCTCCTCACGAAAAGTCATTCTGTAATAATATTTTGTACTTTCCATGGCGTTTTCGTGCTTTTTATAGCATTTTACGAACGCTGTCTTGGCTACACTTTCTTAAAAAAAATGCTATGAAATTATGCAATAGAAAGTCACATTTATTGTAATGTCAGTTTGGAATCTAGTAGTTTGGAAGATTTTAAATCTACTAATAAGGAAAAATTAGCAAAGGAGGTAATTTGCTTAGTTTAATAATGGATCTTCCAAACCTACATGTGAGATTCGAAATTGAATCTTCCTTTACGGTTTTCCCAATCTCCTATTAATTGGGGACCAAACTACGTGTACAGAGGTTTCATGTACAGAAAATGTACTAATCGGCTCAGAGACCCACTTGTGGGTCCCACACAAAAGATCTGATTCGTTCATTCATCTTAAAATGATTTTTCGGGGGCCCCGCGAGAAATCAACACAATTGGACGTGCCTAAGTGCTTGATCCAAAATCCTCCTGTTTCCTTAAAAAAAAAAAAATTGAAGGAAATGATTTTGGATCAAAAGTGTCCTACCTAAAATAATTTTAGAATGAACGGCTCGGATCTTTTGTGTGGGAGCCACAAGTGGGTCGTCCCCGAGCTGATCAGTACATTTTCTGTACACCAAACTTTTGTACCCCTAGAATTACCAACTAATTGGAATGAAACAATTAGAGTAAATTCTTGAATTATGTTACCCTTTTCTCAATTATGTAACCTATTTACGAATAAAGATTAGGAGTGCTAATACGATTGCGTCACATGCTCCACTAAAAATCATATACAACAAACCAATCATTACACGCCACTTGTTGCATCCACGTTCCTCCTCACGAAAAGTCATTCTGCAATAAAGATTTCAAAAGTAACTATGAATATTGCTATATATAAAATGAGGGCATTTAGGAAGTTTAGTTTTTTATTTCAATTTACTTATTTAATTTTTAGTAAAATGTCCCAATTTACTTACTTATTTCAATGAATATTACTATATCTATTTTTGAAGTGGTTCCTTTTCTTTCCTCTTTTTTATGGGTTAATAATAAAAATTTAGTAATACTAATTTAATTAACTAACAAAGTAATTTTGGAAGCGTCAACTTTTTAGGGAGGAGATCTATTTCATATTTTCATTAGGTAAGTTTACTTTTGATCTTACTATTTCATTCACTTCAACTTCCTTAATTAAGTTTTCTTAAAATTCATTTAGTTTCTGAATTGGAGTGTTGCTATATTGTGTTTCACCCTATAAATACAACGCTTTTTCTCCAAATAACTAAATTCGTAAAGACCGAGAGTTGTTTCCCTAATAAAGAAAGAAAGAGGAACAAAAAGAAAAAGAAAAGCCATGGCCATACCCATCACTTTTTGCTTTTTGTGCTTGTTTTTGTTCTCGATGGCTAATGCAAACAATGAAGAAGATGCTCTGACTGCTCTCAGACACAGCTTGTCTGATCCAAACGATTTCTTAAGGAGTTGGGATCCATCTCTTGACGATCCTTGTACTTGGTATTGGGTCTTATGCAACGACAATAATCAAGTCACCCAACTGTATATATTTCCTACTTCTCTCTCAATTTTTTTTTTCACGCTCCTTTTAATATTCTTGAAGCTTTTTCAAATATCAAAAAAAAAAAAAAAAAAAAAGTTATATGTTTTTGTTTTGATTTATGTAATTAATCAAGTAGGAGTTTAACATAACGATGGTGGTTAAAATTTTTGTCATAATATTTGTAGTTTTTTTTTTTTTTAGCATTTCTTGGCAGTATGAAAATACTTAATTGGAGTTCTCTTGTCATATATATTGCGACAATAACAAATCCCAATCTATGTGCAGGGACTTGAATGGCATAATCCTGGGTGGTCACTTAATTCCTGAACTCGGGAACCTTCAACACCTGCAATACCTGTATGTCAATTCTCAATATTTAAATTATTTTCCCATATACTCTCCTCAAAAAGTTAGTCTACTACAAAAGACGTGCAATTTTTAAATAAGTAATCAAAATACTTATGTACATAATTTTATAAAAAAAAATTAACCAAATTTTGGAACTATTGAGAGCATCTCCACTCTTGGACCAAATTTTTACTCAAATTTGAGTAAAAATTTGATCAAAAACTTGATTTGATAACACCCCTTCCAATGGAAAACCACCTTTTTAACCAAATTCTAGTTAAAATTTTGTCAAAAACTGTTTTTTTTGTTCATTTTGGCCCCAGAACTTTCCCGCCATTTTGTCAAAAACAGTTTTTTTTCGGTTTTTTTTTTCATTTTGTCAATTCCTTTTCATCCGTTGCCCTCTGCAAATTTTGGTGTTGAGCCGTTGCCTATTTGGAACAAATAAAGCCGTTTGAATATTTGGTGAAAGATTTGGTGTTGATCAAATTTGGTGAAAAATTTGAGTAAATTTGGTGTTGAGCAAATTTGGTGATGGATTTGGTGAAGGGGTGGAGTGGGATTTTTGGTCATTTTTACTCAAATTTAAATTTGGTGAAGGATTTGCTCCAAGAGTGGAGATGCTCTGATATCTCTAATTTGGTGCGAAGATATTTTAAAGTGTTTATAGAAGTAATTTATTACAGTATTTATTAAAAAATTACACGTCTATTTGTAATAAACTAACTTTTTGGGATGGGGGAGTAACATACATGAATAGTTTCCTTTTCATTTTCTTTTTGATTATCATGAATTGTTTGTTTAACCTAATCCAATTTGATTTTCTATTTCTTAACTTTTTTGGGTAGGAAACTAAATAACATCAACCTTCAAGGAATTATCCCCGATGAGCTAGGAAATTTGAAAAGCCTTGTTGATTTGGAATTACAAAACAACACTCTCACAGGAACTATCCCACCTTCATTGGGAAACCTCAAGTCCTTGTTATTCATGTGAGTTCTGTGTCCAAATTCAACATTTGAATTTCTTAATTTCCATGAATTAAGACTGAATTTTTTATTTTTCATTTTTGCGAGTTTGACTTCTCATGTAACTGATATTTTTTTGTGCTTGAATTTTTTATAGACGGCTCAATAACAATCCAGGCTTAGGAGGAAATGTTCCACCGGGAGTTTTAAGCCTTCCAAATCTGAAAGTCTTGTAAGTCACCTAATTTGGATCGTCCTATATTTTTGCTATTTTTTTCCCTTTCGTTGTTTGTGTAGATTATAGGAATCAAAAACTGTGTAGATTATAGGAATCAAAAACTGGAAAGAAACATCGACTAACTTCTAAAATATTAGGGGAAAAAATTGAGCCAAAAACTTATAACCCTTCACTTATTTTTCGTATTAAGTAAAAAATTTCAAATTTTAGCACAGAAATTTTTATTTATTTTTTTAAAATTTCACTTGTTAAGATGAACTGAAAAGCTGCAAAATTTTATGTAAACCCAAAAAAGTTTAAAAAATAAACAAAAATTTTATTTTTGTTAATTTAAACGGGTATTTTTCTTTTATCATCATCAACGCCCCAAAAAATTTTCAGTCATACTATTATTTATTATTTGATATCTCAGGGCATATTAAGCATATTGAAGTATATATTATCTGCTCACATGTCTAAAATTTATTTTACTTGTTGCAGGGATGTTTCCAACACCAATGTTGTGGGTGGACAATTAACCCCCAGAGCTCCAAAAAACCACAACATCGAAGAACATGGCGATACCTCTTAACCACTTCAATTTATATTTCTTATTTCCAATTGTGGTGGCTATTCTCGTTTAGATTTAGATTTTCCAATTAGCATGGACTCTAGTTATATTTATTTATTTCCATGCCTACCTATGTTCTCCCAAAGAGAGAAGTTCCATGGAAAACGAGGAATCTCCTAATTGTCAAATTAAAGTGATCAAGTAATAAATAAGATAAGAGAAGTTATTTTCTCATTTTTTCTGATTGTGTTCTCTTTTTTTTTTTTTTTTTTGCCATTCGATATACTCCATCAGTGGACGGGTTAGCGGGGGAGTTAGTGAGTTAGTTCATAAAGGTCTAGGAGCTACCCATTGCCCTAAACTCCAAATGTCCGCTAGGCTACAAGCACTTGGAAAGAAACTAGAGTTTTTTCACATAACGAAAGTTAGAATTGTGAATTCCGTAGCTCTCTTTGTAGCAAAATACTACTCCCTCCGTCCCTTTTTAAATGTGTTACTTTGTAAATCCAACTTATTAAAGAAACATCATCATTACACCTTTCACATCAACTTTTTCCTCCACTTTACACTTTTCACATCAATTTTTACCTCTACTTTCCAAAATTATCCTCCACTTTTACCCACTAACTTTTCAATAGGGCAAAATGATAATTGTGCAAACTTTTACCCATTAACTTTTCAAACTACACACTTATTTAGGGACAGCCCAAAATGAAAAGTTTAACACTTACAAAGCGACGGAGGGAGTAGTAATTAAGAAAGTTGCAATAAAATTAAATTTCCCATCTTTGATTCTTTGCCCATCATTTCCGCATAACTTGTGGGGCCTTAAGGAGCACCTCCAATAAATCCCACCACCAGCTCCATCCATTTGAAAGGTCAAACCCAATGCAGATTTTGTATGAAATTCACTCATGCGATTATCGAAGGCAATGTGCCAATGTGAAATCTTTCATATGTATATATGAAATCTTTTATCCAAGAGCATTGTTCGCGTTTGTTTTGGAAACTTATTTATATTTACATATAACTAGCATGAACACGTGCTATGCACGGAGACATGACCATAAGTCCTCCTTCCTAGCTATGGTTGTGATTCTATATCTTCAATTGGTTGCTCCAACTCTTGCTCCTTGAAATTATGTGTAAAAGTCAAATTATTTTCATTCTACAAAGACAAATGTGAAAGGGTGTAACGCAATGAAATTATTGTTTAGTTTTCAATGCATTGTTGGTGTTCGTAGAAGAAAAGGAAAGGAATAAATGACATTAAAAACAATCTAGTACATTGATAGAAATTCGAATTTTAATCTGAAAATATATGAATTCCAAAAGAATGTGCTTGATCCCAAAATGGTATATGCCATTATCTATCATGGTGGGAGGCAACATATCTAAAAAAATAAACAAATGTGGAAGTACGTAGTAAACCCATTATAATGAAACTTACGATCTATTGTTCTTCCAAGCACCAAATCATACAAAAAAAAAAAAAGGAAAAGTAAATGAAAAAACTCAACGTACTTTATACCAATGCAACGTTTTAGTCCGTCGGTTCGGATCAGTTGTAATCAACGTTTATTCCTTCTTGGCTTCGAAAATTTTAAAACTTGGAATCAAATTGAGGAAGTGTACCTTTTTCTTAATTGTCGGTAGATTTATTAAAGCACCGTAAACATAAATATTGTTAGATTTTTCACAGCACATTATCTATAAATGTATGAGCAAAACTCAAATGAATAATTAGAGGCAGCCTGTCAAATTAACATATGTGCATGTTTTATAGAAACCATTTGAAAAACTTCAAAGACACAAATCAAATTAAGATAGTTTTCACAATTAGTTCTGTTAGGTCCATAGCCCGCGGTCTCTCTTTGTTGGCAATTCCATGACAAAACACATATTTGGATATATGAAGCCGATATGAAGTTTCATACACACATAAAAATACTTTGACGGCTTCGAGGGGATTATATGATCTATCTTATAACAGATTGTCGGGTCCGATACCAGTCGAGTTGGGAAGTTGTTTAGTGGTGGTGGATCTTCTACTGAGCAACAACACGTTATCCGGTGAGATTCCTGTGTCTCTTTCTCGGTTGATGAATCTGACGACCTTAGACCTTTTTGGGAATTTCCTATCAGGCGGTGTCCCACCTGAGTTTGGAAACTTCATGCCTTTGTCTCTTTCAGCAATGGTGGGCCTTTTGGGTACATATTTATAAGAAAACCGATTTTCTGGCCATATAGACCAACTTTTCTTGAATTTCATGGCGGTGAGTATTTTTTTTTGCAAATTCCTGAGGAAATTTGCTGCCTTGGGAATTCGCTTTCCCTGAACTTGTCAGAAAACGGGGTGGAAGGGCCGGTAGTAGAAACAGAATTTGCCAAAACAACTCAAAGATACCACTGGATGGGAACAAAGATCTCTGTGGGGGAGTTCTTGGTCTAGAATCCTGCCTTACTAAGAGGTGTGATAGAAGATGCCTGTTTTTCTACTTTTGGGGATTGGCTTCAATTCTACTTGGAACTGCTTTGATTACACTGTCGATTGCTATCGTGATTCGCGTATGAGTTAGTACGAGGAGGAGCAGGGGAATCGATCATCCCGAAGTCACTGATGAAAGCAAAGGAAATAGTTCAACAGATGATCAAAATTATTTGGTTTTTTTTTGTTTTATTGAAAAATCAATTTTAATATCGTCTAGTGTATTTGATTATTATTATTTTTATCTCGTCTTCTATGTTTGATTTATGCTGAAAATAATAGAAAACGCAGAAAAAGGGGAAAAGTAGTATTGTTATTGGGTTTGATTATAGAAAGTGGGACCCAAGGATGGACTACAGAGTGCAATCCACGGTCTACATCATCCACCTCACATTCAACGATTCAGCGCGCTTTTCGCAAAATTTTCTTACAGGTTAGATAAGAATTTTATTTTTAGGATAATTTTAACAAATCCGAATCATCGGAATTCTTTTTTAGACGGATCAAATTGTGCACTTCATGTTATAGTGCTACACTTCAGGGCCAGTGCAAGAGAGTTATTTTCTTGTTCAACCCAATGAAACATGGTTGCATAGCTTTTATTTTGTTACTAGTAACACTTTTATTTTGTTCTGAAAGTTGTCCTTTCTTGTGATTTATAAGGTCATTCATGTGTATAAATTTCAAATGAACGGTAGATATTTCATGAAAGAGCATAGTCCACATTTTTTTTTTTGATCGGCAACAAAAGTTTATTAAGGAAACTCGACAAAGGTTACATCGAGTGGGGAGAAAATATCCAACCAAAAGTTGGAACACCTAGAGGGCAGAGCCCAAACACCCATGGGCTTAAATTGCCCAGATTAAACATTAAAAATACACCCCAAAGGCCTAAAAAACTTGAATAAAACAATAAAGCGCAAAGAACTTAGCCCAAACAAATGGGCTAAGCCCACCACTAAGAAAACCCTAAACCAAACCCTACACCAAAGTGCAAAACATCCACCAAAGCTGCCACCAAAGCACCGACAGCCAGCACCACCAACGATAGCCACCACAAAAACCACCAAACCACCGCCGGTTAACCCAAGTGGGGCGAAGCCGATGACCATCAAACACACTGTCTCGGAAGCTCCCCACGCCGTTAAGCAACAACCACGGCACCCAACAGCAACCGTAGCGGGAGACCACGTCAGTAACCACCCCCACAGAAACATCACCACGCCGTTAAGCATAAGCCGGAGAACCCATCAGAAAACCAGCCGGAGATGCTCTTGGAAGAGGAAACCGAGTAACCCGAGTAGCCAAGGTAGGGAGAATGGAAGACCCACTAAGGCGTATGGAAAGGGGGTAAAAAATAAACAGATTTGGAGAAGGAAAGAGCAAGGAAGAAGAACTCACCGAGAGTCACCCTCGTCGCCGACCGGGAACCCCACGCAGAGTCACTTATCAACCGGTAAAGTGACCCAGAGGACCCCGGACGTCGAGAACCATGACGCCGATAAAGCCACCGCTCCGGAGCCGCCGACCATCTATAACCTCTGCAACCGATCGATTTTTTATATGAAGAAGAAGAGTAGATCTGAAAAGGGGAAATGGTGGGAATAGAGGGTGGAAAGAGAGAAGGGGATAGAAGAAGAGAAAGGGAGGGGACGGGGGGAGGAGGAGGCGCGGCGGAGCACCTCCCTCGCCCAGAGAAAAACTAGATCTGGTTTTCTAGGAGGAGGGGTCTCTGGTTTTCTAGAGAGAGAGAGAGAGGGGCAAATGGAAGGAGTCCTCTTCCAAGAGCATTACTCACGAGACATTTAACTACTCCTTCTGTCCCAAAAAGTTTGTTCTATTCTCCTTTTTACTGTCCCAAAATATAGGACTAATTTAAAATTTTCAACAAAGGAAAGTTGGTAAATTCCATTTTTGCCCTTGGAATGCTTTTAACAATCAAAACAATGAGACCAAAAGACTAATAATTGAAAATTTTGAAGTTTAAAGTGCGCTCTAAAATTTTGAAAAAGTTCTCTGATTACATTGGCGGCAAGATTTTTTGCTTTCCGGAAAACGATTTAAATTCAAAACATATGATTAACTCATATTTTATTAGACTCAACTAATGAAGGGCAAAGTGGAAAAATTACAAATTTTTAGTACCATTTTGCATTGTACATAAAATGTTGAAATTTAAAAGTTGGGCAAACATTTCAGCATGGGGGGAGTATAATGTTTTCATTATTAGGCTGTGCCTGTTGACAGTGGGTGTAAATGAGGATAAGAGCGACAGAGAAAAATCCTACTAACAGTCACTTGAGATTTTGTCATTGGTTATTAAAAAATATTTAGTCACTAATTACTACTCTCTTATTTGGTGGGTAAAAATATTCACTCACTAATTGTTTCAATTTTCAGTGACCAAAACGCTAGTGGTCACCAAAATTGGTCACTAAAAATGTATTTTTTGTAGTGGTAGTTTATATATATCTCACACGTAAATGATAACAGAAGCATACTAAACTCATATAATCTAATTGGACTCCATCATCTTGTAGGGCATATTGATAAACCATCTATATTCAAAATTATTCTTAATTCCTTATCGGATACTCAGAGATAACCAAACAAAATATTATTCTTCAAATTGAAGTATAATTGATTTAAAGAAGACATATTTTTGTCTTCTATCTGAATGATCTTCTAAACTAGCTTCACAAAATGAACTACAATTCGAATTGGAATAAGTAAATTAATGGTCAGCGCAAAAGTTATTTGAGAAAAATCTCATTTTTCTGTTGTATTTAATTTTCATCCGAATATTTAACAGGTTGTTAAGGACGTCAGTAGTTGGACTATATTGAAATAAATTAGTAGTAGATAGTATATGGATGAAATAGATAAGAGAGATGTTACGGATATCATCCGGACACAACTCTAAACACAATTACTTACACATGGATCTTACGTATTAGATGTGTGTGAGACCTACGTGTATGTGAGAGAAATTGTAATAATTGTATTCCTAGCATTTTTTAATAGATAAAATTAAGCGTTTATACTTGCCCCAATGACGTAGCTTTATATTACATGAAAATAATTAAGATATTCTGCTACATCGATCTTGTGAGATTTTTGTGCATCAAATGATTTGAATACATCTATGATCAGTTAATTTCTAGCAAATAACCCGTGCCTGACCTGAGGGCACTTCGCTGAACAAAATCTGATCATAAAATTACATTCCAATTAGGCATTTGCAATACCAAGTTAATATAACCACCCATTTGACCATAAGCCTCATCCCATTCAGCAAGCAAGGATGGAGCCACCACAAGGTTTTCAAAAAATGCAATTATTATATAGAAAATAAATTTTTATCCCCGAATTATATAGACTTGCCACCACTATTTTTTTTTAAAGTTTTTATGTTATTATAATTTTTCCGTAGAGTGGATGAATATTCATAATGTAGTTTGTCCTTTTATTTTTCAAGTACATATTTTCGCCACCACAAAAATAAAATCTTGCAAATAAAAAAAGAAGAAGATTAAATCTTGACTCCGTCCCCGAGTTTGAATTCTCCAAAGTTGGAGGTGATGTTGATATAAACGCAGAACTATATACAAGTTGGCCATGTGAGCAAGCATTGATAATTCATAAGATGCTTATCACATGTTTGTACTCCTTACTATTTTGGGAAATATTTGCAGATAAACGAAAAAGGGAAAACATCGAACATGACGACATTTTACTTTCCCTTGAGGCTGTGTAGGGACCGAAGGGGACAACGGACCCAAAAATTTGTTGGGTGTGCTCCTAGGCACCATCACTGATAATGTAGCCCCCTTCGAGCTCTCTCAATCAAGTACTCTCTCCGTCTTGAATTTTTTATCCATTTAAATGCATACGTGTCATTTTCTAATTGTTTATATCTTTCAATTTATAATATTTTTTTATAAATTTGATTTTTTTTTTAAAATTCATTGAGAACTATATATATAGGGCTGCAAACATCGAGTATCGCTGTGTTCAAGCTTGTTTATTAAAATTTTACTATGCTCGAGTTCGAACATAGTAAACAATTAACGAGCCGAGCATGAGTCGAGCCAGTCAAAACTTGACTAGAGCTCGAGCTTGTTAACGAGCCAACGACCATATATTTCTACTTGCATAATAGAAGAAGTTTTAATCACATGTACATGTGTCTTAAATATATGTTTAACCTATAAGAAAAAAGACTCTATTTCGAAATAGTGATACAATTAACTATAGTTTTTTAGTATTATACATTAATATATTACTTTCGAATTAATAAGAACCAATATAATCTTCTCCTGTTAAAATAAAATGGGCTTTATCGAGTCTATCATGATAGTTTTTAGGCTTATTTATTACTCCCTCCGTCCCTTTTTAAATGTAAACATTTCCATTTTGGGCTGTCCCTAAATAAGTGTGTGGTTTGAAAAGTTAATGGGTAAAAGTTTGTACAATTATCATTTTGCCCTTTGAAAAGTTAGTGGGTAAAGAGTTAATGGGTAAAAGTGGAGGATAATTTTGGAAAGTAGGGGTAAAAGTTAATGTGAAAAGTGTAAAGTGGAGGAAAAAGTTGATGTGAAAGGTGTAATGATGATGTTTCTTTAATAAGTTGGATTTACGAGGTAACACATTTAAAAGGGACGGAGGGAGTAATTTTTTGCGAGCTCGAGCCAAGCCGGGCATACTAATATTCAAGCTTGTTTATTGTAATTTTTCACGACCTCGAGCTTAATAAAATCTTAACGAACCGGGCTTGAACGAGCCCAAAACGAACCAAACACCGAACCGTTCACGAATGGCTTGGTGTATTTGCAGCCCTAAATATCAGAGAGGAGGGTACTGGTGGGTGAATGGTGATCATCAAGACACCATTTTGGGATGAAACGTGGAGAACTGTTTAAGTCATTTGTTGGCTGGAATTAGAATTATAATTATCACTGATTGAGACATTCCTGGAAACAATATTTAATCTCCTAAAGCCTCAACCGACTACCTTTATGAGCTAGAATTCTGTTTTTAATTTATAAAAAAAATGTCCAACAATTAACAATATTAAACTTAAATCTCTCGCAAAATTACGTCCAAATGAATTTTGTTTTTAATTTAAAAAATCAATATTCGACAATTAACAATATTAAACTTAAATCTCTCGCAAAATTATGTCCAAATATTACAATTGCAAAAGGTTAGATTTACTATCATTTATGTGATGGTTACCTTGAAAATAAAAGTTACCTAGCTAGCTTTTGCATTAGATTTGAGTTTTGTGCTTGCAATCTAAGTAAAGTTTTGGTCTTAGGTGGCATTTGTCGTTAGGCTCAATTCGTAGCAATCGTTATCAATTGTACTTAATTTGTACAAAATCAGGGTTTGATTGAGTGAAATAAAAAATAGAGGGACCAATTCGAGACAAGGGCAAAATTAGAGGGACAATTTCAATATATTTCTCTACAATTTTTAATAAAGAAAAATAAGTAACTCAAGTATAAAGCGAATTAGTACATCTACGTATTCTTTCTTACTCGACAACGAAAATCAACACATTTACATACTAGTATACACAAAAAATGAAGAAAATATATTTTATTGTTAACTAAACCTGAAGAAGACATACTTGAAATAACTATAGTATTAAAAGTATTACAAGTATAGTAAGACCAATTAGATTTATCACGGAGAATTTAAATAATTATTTACTGGCTAGGGTGACCGAGGATGGAGTCAGGGGTGGCTAGTACTAGAGGGCTGTCCCCCCTACTACAATTTGAAAAAACCATTATATTATATTGAAAAAAATATACTACTATATATTATCAAATTATAACTCCCCGCCCCCTCCTTCACATATATAGCTCGCCCCCACTACGCAAAAATCCTAACTCCGTCCCTATCAGCAAGTGAATATTAGGAGAAAATGGTACTAACTTTGCCATTAATCAAATGAAGCAATTGTGTCCATTAAATTAAGTCTCTAAAGTTCAGATCATAGCATAAACAAAATCCCCGCTCTGACTCTATCGAATAAACAAAATCCCCTATGGCTTCATAACATAAAACCCACCATTGTGCAAAAACTATGCCATCATGTTGACCTCCATGAATCCAAATCAGACTCCTAGCAAAATCTGTTTTTAAAAATATAAGCAACACTTATGGTCATGTAATTTTAGTAATTGAACATTACAACAACATAGAAATCTCCAAATCAAATTCACAAAAATCCAGAAATGGCTACAATACACACCGCTTAAAGGTATGTACTATATGCACCTATTGTATGGTTCAGATTGTGCCACTTCGTCGACAATTGTAACATTTTTTAGTTTTTCGTAACTTTTCAGCAATATGATTCGTAACATTTTCTATGATTCGTAACATTTTGGTGTGTCTTGTAACTTTTACAAAAAAAAAAAAAAAAAACGTAACTTTTATAGGAGTGTATATCATCCACACCCAAATAAGTGGGTGTGTATTGTAGCCTTTTTCCTCAAAGTCAAGCGGGGAAAAAACCATAAAAAACAGATACTATTAGAATACCCAAAAATTATTACCAAGCTCAAACTAGCGAAAGAAGTCCAATGAAATTTTAGAAGGCTACCAATGAAACTACAAACATCAGTGACACTGTGACAGTAATTTGAGTTATTTTGGTATCTATTTGTAGGAGTTAAATCGATCGACTCCAGGGATTTACTGCCTAAGTTGTTCTTTTTCGCTAAATATTAACCCTATTATAAGAAGTTAAAAAAACTGAGCTTTTTATACAATAGACAGATATACAAATTAGTAGACTTAACCCGTACGTTTATAATTCCTTAACATGATTTATTTTTTTTGGTAAAATAACATATTGGTGACTACATATATGTACAAGGTTTATAATGCAAAAAAAAAATTTTAAAAATAGTGTGAAAATTACTTCCATGCAGAGAAGGAAAAGTCGAAGCTTGCAAAGACTCATTAAACACTTGATTGAATTGTAGATTTATTTGAGGTTGATTTTTGGGGCCGAGCTTATGAGCAAAAACGTTGCCATTTCGGACTGAATTGCTAGCCCAAACCTTAATCGTTTGGGCCACTAGCCCATGAGTTCTGAATCTTCTGATATGCCAGAAATGCGAGCTCAACTTAAACAATGTGTTCTCGTGTTCCACTAACAAAAAACTGTTTTTTCCAAACATCGAGACAGGTCATTCTCTCACAACACATCACATAAAAAACCGTGAAAAACCAGTTTTTTCAGTCCATTTCCTTCGTTGTATGCGATGAGAAGTATCAATGAGGTGTTGGTTCAGTAGGAACTTGGATTGGATTTGGTTGATAAGCCTTAGGCCCAGTTTTCCAAAAGATTTTAGCACCCAGTTGCTAAAATTACCATATTTCAAATCAAAAAATGAAGTGGTTTCATGTATCGTTTTTCGATTTTTTTCACACCAAATTAAAGTACTTGAGGAGTTCTTTAATTTGGTGCGAAAAAAATTGAAAAACGATACACGGAACCACTTCATTTTTTTATTTGAAATATGGTGATTTTAGCAACTGGGTGCTAAAATCTTTTGAAAAACTGGGCCTTGAGGGAAACGAGGACTATGGAGGGTGTTCCCCGTAAGTCGAAATCGAAGCCGTCGAATGTGTTTTCATCGGTCTTGACGATTCTAATTAGACAAGATTGATTATTCTGATAAGTTATAGTAAATCCGAAATAGAATCCAATGGTAAAGGTTTACCTAAAAGGGAATCCAATGGTAAAGATCATGGAATTCCTACTGTGCATTTACCATTAACTCCTAACAATAACCCCCAGTTTTGCTACGCACACGGATCGAGTTTGGGCCAACACATAATTTGATCCCTTCAATAATTTGAGTAAAATATACTACTAGTAATTTTGATTTGCTCTGTAACAAAATCAGCTCAATCGGATAACTCTAAATATTTGATCTAATTTTTTAATTCTTGATTCAGTGTTTAAGAGTTATGAAAATTGAAAGATTGAATCAAATAATAGTAGTAAATTTTTTTGATTGACCCGATTTTTTACGATAGCACTCAGGGTGTTCCACTAACAAAAAATTGTTTTTTCCAAAAACCGAAACAGGTCATTCTCTCACAATACATCACATAAAAAACCGTGAAAAACCAGTTTTTTCAAAAAACCAACTTAGTGGAACACCCCAAAATTATAGTTTAAAGTTAATAAATGCTTAAATTATTTACATGAAACCCCAAAATGATCCCACAACATGATCTCTGTGTGTAACTTTACTGATTACTACTGGAGTATTACCCACGCAGTCACACTACAATTCAAGGACTCATTGTAACCGAATTTTTTTTGTATGCCCCACGTGGTGCCCGTGGCCCATACATCCAGCCGACTCAGATTTATCCCACTCTCACTTCTCTTTCTCTCAAAATATGAACCATTCAAAAATATTTTAATCGGCTGAAATGTGCGCTTAAACACCAAGTAGGATGATGCCCGCTCGTCTTTAAAAAAAACTCCTCCATCTTAACCCAATGAATTTGGCCCAGCAAGTACAAATTTTCCACAACCGGGAAATCATGAGGCCGGTTTAAAACCAGACACAGTCATCGCCCCAAAAAAGCAAAAGGAAAATGGGCCAAGGAGAGAGAGATTTTTCGTTTTCCCAAAACACCCCCAAATCTGGGCTGGACGCTCCAAAAACCCAATCTTCTCCTGTAAGCAAAGGCTTCTCTCTTCCCTTCACCTTCCATGGAGTTTCCAAAGCGTCACGAGAGGGAAAATATATCGGGGAGGAAGGGGCAGAAGCGGAAACTGGAGGAAGACTTGGACGACGAGCGACCGATCGCCTTCTCCGGTGCCGGCGAAGACAAGGAGACGCTACTGTGCGAGGTCAGTGCGCAGGTTAACGTCCTCAACACCATCTTCTCTTGGACAGAAGCCGATCGGGCTGCCTCTAAGCGCGCTACTCACGTCCTCGCCGAGCTCGCCAAGAACGGTAAACTCTAACCACTCCGACCGACTCTCTCTCTCTCTACAAATTAGTTATAAACTTCTGATAAAATCGAATTAGTATATAGTAATAAAAGAAATCAAATTAGCAGATGCAAGTCACACAATGCGCGTGAAAAATTCTGAACTACTGAGATTAGGGAAAGCGAGAATTGTGAGCGCTGAGAGTAGAGCGAGGATTGAAAGCGCGAGCCAAGGGTTCTACTTGAGATTATGTGACTAAGGGAAGGATATGCGTGTTCATTGTACATGACAAATACCAACTACGGCGTAAGTTCTGGGTTAGGTGTGGGAAGTATGTTAAGTTGTTATAGTTTACGGTCCGTTTGGTAAAAATTGCTTAATTGCTTCTTTGGAATCCCTACTTGTTTTGC
Organism: Vaccinium myrtillus; assembly: GCA_016920895.1. Taxonomy (NCBI): domain Eukaryota; kingdom Viridiplantae; phylum Streptophyta; class Magnoliopsida; order Ericales; family Ericaceae; genus Vaccinium; species Vaccinium myrtillus. The sequence continues at coordinate 41,828 of JADGMU010000633.1, read as the reverse complement.
GTTTTGATTCGTGCTTGAAATAAGTGATTGAACAAGATAAACGATTAAGCAAGATATATTGGAATGTATGAACTGTTTAGTGGCAGTGTGTTCTTTTGGTGTGTTATTTGCTAATTAACCACTGTCCAAGCGTTTGTTACCATGACCGTTGGTAATTGTGATTGATGTTTTGCACTTGGTATTTGTAATCAGGAAATGCATCCCTTGGGTGGTAGTTAATTCTGTTAGAAGTGCTTTGGAGTACATGAAGAGTGTATAGAAATGTGTAAATGTATATTTAAATGCAGAAAAATGTGTATTTCAGTGCTATAAATTTGGGCAGAATTTGCACTTTAACCAGTGATTGTTAGTATGAATGTTAGTAATTATGGTTGATGTTCGTGGTGTTGGCAGAGGAAGTTGTGAATGTTATAGTTGACGGTGGTGCTGTACCTGCACTGGTGAAGCATCTTCAGCCACCGCCGTTGAGTGAGGGTGATTGCAGTTCGAAGCCGTTCGAGCATGAGGTTGAGAAGGGGAGTGCTTTTGCACTAGGGCTTCTCGCTGTTAAGGTAATTAGATAACTTATTTTTTGTACTTGTGTGTATGCCATTATGTTTTCTTTTGGTTGCAGACACAGTTATTCGACTATTTTAACTATTTAGGGGTCACAAACAAATGATTTGTTCTCAATTATGCTGGAAAATATGTTGTTGAGGCCATCTCCAATCCTTAACTTCAACCTAAACAACACTACAAGTTCCGTTTTGAATTTCAAATGTAACCTAAAAAATTCTCCACCTCTCATTTGAGTTCCGTTATAGGCTCAGGATTGACGAGTGGTTGACCTTGCAAACGTAGGACTGTGTGAAGCACATCATTGAAATGCCTACTAACAGTTTGACCTGACCAGAAGAAGTTGTGCTTGACAACTCTATTCTTGTGGTAGTGTGATATGGTTTACAAAAACCTTTCGACTTTCTCCTTCAAACAAACTGACCTTGAATGAGAGTATGAGACAAACCCCCAACTGTTTCAATTAGGTTACATAACCACACAAAGTAATTCCTATGCATTCGAAGTTGCTCCAAACAAGTTATGTCTCTACGACGCAGTAACCGATTGATGTGATTTATCTATTGTTGGAACGGTTTCTGTTCAGTACCCCTAGATTGGTGTCGAGAGTAATACCTCTGAAGAGCAAAATGTACCACAAGTACAGCCATACTGCCATAGCACACGTGATTTGTTGCTTACTTGGCAGAAACTTGCCTGATCAAGTGTGTCACTATGGTGAACACCTCGGTCTCCTCTAATGTACAATCTAACTCATTTCCAGTGATATATTCCATCTTGTAACACAATATCAAAGCCATGAGGAAAAAAAAAAAAGCATACACATATTGGCTCAAAGTTCGTATGAACGCAGCATTAGACTCAATTATGCCTATCAATTCCAGCATCAAGTCAAGAAAAAACGCAATTATAGACATTGAACGCAACATTAGACTCTACAATATAATACAATTTCTAGTGATGTTTTCCATCTAGTAAAAGTCATGGAAAATGCAAGGTGCTTGATTGGTTTTGACTAAATGAGATTCACGTCAAAATGGAACAACTCATTGAAATAACAATGCACTCAAATAAACAACATTAGTTTCAAATAAAACAAGATCTGATCTTCAACAGAGCTCAATAGTTTTTTTTTATTTTTAATGGAATTGTTAATAAGACCATCATGCAACACTTTCAATGTATGAAAACCTGGTGGGGTCAACTATGACAGTACACATGATATTTGTGAACCTTTTTGCGTAATGATGAATGTGTAAGTCTAGTTTTACATAATTATGCTTGTTCTTTAAGGTTATGACTTATGAACAATAGGTGCCCCTACTGTAATGAAGTCCTGGGTCTGCCATTGGTTTAGGGCGGTGTGTACTTAAATTCAGTGTTGAGCAAGGAAGGAGATGCAGAATTCTGCAGAAGCTGTAATAAATTCATGGTGAAAGTTTACAAATGAACTAATTTATGGTGCCTAGTGCTTTCTTTTATTGGAAATCTGCACAGATTGGTCATAGGTGTTAAATTGGAGGCTAACCTTTGAGGGGAGTTCGTGGTTGACTGGTGCGTGGTAGGATTGAGTTTGGGCATGAAAAAGAGTTTCTAAACGTTGGATATAGAGAGCCAGTTTTATTAATTAAGGAATTCCTATTTCAAGGAGAATCACTGGAAGAATCTTGTTTTTCTTCTTTTTTATGAAAAGTATCACAGGAAGAATATAGAAAAATGACCAATATAATCTTAACACTAAAGGATCATCTAGACTGCTTAAGCTTTGTCATGTTGCATGACAAATCTTTGATATTTTCTTCCGAACTGTAATAATTTTTTTTTTTTTTTTGAACGGGAAAACTCTAATAAATCAAGTCCACGAAGTCAGCTAGAAATGAAGGATACATTGGTAATACTAAGCTGAGTGTCTTATCTAGCATCTACTGGGACTTCAGCTCTAGATCGGTTAATGTAAAAACTTTAATCACTAGGAAATATTTGACAAGCATAATTTGACTAATAGTTTCAACAAGAGGGGAAGGGAGGGTGGATTCAATAGATACATCATACATGAGGTTGGCCCAGCATACCATTCTCCATTTGTTAAAGATGTTATATGGAGACTTGAAATAAAAACATTACTTTCCAAACAGCCAGAGCATCAGCAACTCATAGTGGACAATGGTGCCTTGCCTCATCTTGTGGACTTACTAAAGAGGCACAGGGAAGGTTCCAGCTCTCGGGCTGTCAACAGTGTCCTTCTTGAAGAGCAGCTGATGCTATCACTAACCTTGCTCATGAAAATAGCAGTATTAAGACCCGTGTTAGGTATGAGTTCTTATCCACTCTCCCAGTATTTTAACTTATTGCGGCAGTTTGTTCCATCTCTCTTTGTGGCCACCTGTTGTTAATTTCAGGTTGGAAGGTGGGATTCCACCGCTTGTTGAGTTGCTTGGGTTCATTGATCCAAAGGTACAAAGGGCAGCAGCTGGAGCATTGCGAACGCTGGCATTTAAGAATGATGAAAATAAGAATCAGGTTGTGTAACTTTTGTGGAAAGAATATACTTATCATTGAACTGGTTTAGATTCTTTAATTGATATGGTTAGTATGACTTTCTAGATTGTAGAATGCAATGCTCTTCCTACCTTGATTCTGATGCTCCGGTCTGAGGATGCTGCCATTCATTATGAAGCGGTGAGATTTTTCTTGAAAACATTATATTAATAGGTTATTTGAGTTGAATCTTGTTTTGGGTCCTCATATTTTCTGTAGTATCTGATGATGTTTCATGATTTTCAGGTTGGTGTGATTGGTAATCTGGTGCATTCTTCCCCTAACATTAAGAAGGAAGTTCTTATTGCTGGGGCTTTGCAACCTGTTATTGGATTGCTCAGGTATCACATTATGAAAGTTTATCACCTTTGTGGTATCTTCACATTTCTTTGAACAGCATAGAGTTGGTCCTTTTATTTCATCGTTGCTTCTGTTAAGATTTTCCCAATTTCATAATGTGTGGTTTACAGTTCTTGTTGCTCTGAGAGCCAAAGAGAAGCAGCTTTATTACTTGGACAATTTGCCGCTGCTGATTCAGATTGTAAGGTATATTTGGACTTCGTGGTCCTCGTTTGGTTTTACTGTGTGGATTGGTCATGGATCTTCTCTTTGCTAATGGCAGTTGGTTACCTGAAAGATGAGAGAGAGGAAAGGGACAATTTTTTACCTTGAAAACTTTTTGGGATGGACCTCGAGTGTTCGTCATTTGAATCAAGTTATTATTCCTCTTTGCCTTCTTCCCTTTGGCGCCTTACCTGTGTTTTTGTGTTTGACTTGTTATGAAACTTATATTTTCCAAGCTGCTTCTTTGATTTGCAGCTCTGCCCTCTCAGATTTGTTCATTTTTCTGGTCTATCTGTCTATGTAGTTATTTTTGTCGTATGTTTTTTCTATTTATTTGCTTTATATGTTTTCCCATATGACTAAAGCGAGATTATTTGCAGGTTCACATTGTCCAGAGGGGAGCCGTCCAGCCATTGATTGTGATGCTTCAATCCGCAGATGTACAGCTTAAAGAAATGTCGGCTTTTGCACTGGGGAGGTTGGCACAGGTTAGTGACTTAACTCTCTCTATTTATTTTTTTTTGCATGTTTTGTTACTCTCACCATTGACACTTCTGTAGATTTGCTGCCATTGTGTTAGCAGATGTTTTCTTTCCACTTGCTAAGGATTGTATTGTGTCCGTTTTTCAATTAACTTCCACACTCGTTATTGGAAACTTGGATTGTGGAGGTGAAGTTTTGCTTTTTTGTGGAGATGAATTTGTTCTTGTGACAGGATTACTGACTAAAAAATAAATAAAATAATAGGGAATATATTCATGTCAGTCCAGATTTTTAACTGCTGTAAAAATCATTTTTTTTTATTTTGTTTTGTTTTGTTTCCATAAAAGAACATTAGCAGAAACTCTTGTTTTTCTTGGTACTGCCTATTATGGTGAAATGAGAACGGTTCCTCACTTCCTCTTATCCTCTTTTACAAGTCACATCACTCTGGTTCAAATGGTCCACCGGTTTCTATCTTATGCTACAGTGTTGGGTGGTCCAAAGAAATCGAAAAAGCCTTGCGGTGGCAGAGTGAAAAGGAAACTGTAAAACAATAGGAAAAATAAAGTACCTATCCGGTGCCTATTCTACAATCTGGTTACCAGAGATTGTACAATGAGGAAAAGTACCCCTGCGGTGGCAGGGGCCTAAGTTGCTTTCATGTAGGTGTCCCTATGGGGCGCCGAAAACATGGCTGACTACTGAAGGTTGCCATGGTGTCGTACCGAGTTTTCCATGTTATTTCCTCATGGATGTTATATGATATGCCATATTAACTTTTCTTCTTTGTAAACCTTCATTTACTCCTGTAAGCACTATGGTAGTGGGTACATCATGGTAGGCAAGGCTTATCTGAGGCTTGAAAAGAAATTCTTTTTCATTCAGGACACTCATAACCAAGCTGGTATCGCTCATAATGGTGGGTTGATGCCCTTACTGAAGCTTCTTGATTCGAAGAATGGGTCTCTGCAACATAATGCTGCATTTGCTCTTTATGGCCTTGCAGATAATGAGGTATACAGTAATGTTATGAGTTCATTTGAAACTTCCAAACAGGGCTGATGTCCTTGGTGGTGTTGTATTGAATTCCATAAATTTGTTAGTACGTCGTTTTTCCATTTTTTACCCTCGTTGCTAAGTAGTTCTGATTTGGGCTGTTTGACTTTGTTCTTTGTGTTTTTCTAGTTTATTCACTTTATGTTCATGTCGTAGGATAATGTGTCCGATTTTATCAAGGTTGGCGGTGTTCAGAAGTTGCAGGATGGAGAATTCATTGTTCAAGTAAGATTGTTTAATTGCTTTAGCATTATAGGTTCCTATCAGTGTTCTTTCGTTGTATGTGTCCTTTACTAATATAGTAAAATGCGCTTTTAGGCAACGAAAGATTGTGTAGCCAAGACACTGAAAAGATTAGAGGAGAAGATTCATGGACGGGTGAGCTTTATTCAAATTATTTGATAAAGTAGCACTAATCTTGTTATATTAGTTCATGAAGTTACATCCCTTGATTTCTCCCTTGTAGGTTTTGAGCCATTTGTTATATCTGATGCGTGTAGCAGAGAAGGGCATTCAAAGACGAATTGCTTTGGCTCTAGCCCATCTTTGTTCTCCAGAAGATCAGGGAACAATATTCATTGATAACAATGGTGTGCCACTTCCTAGTCCAACATTTGTCATCTTTGGATTTCTTGTTCATGGTGACTGCAATTTGCTTACTAAGTTGGTTTATCTCACATGCATGCAGGATTAGAGTTACTTCTTGGCCTTCTTAGCTCCACGAGCGTAAAGCAGCAACTTGATGGTGCTATAGCCTTGTACAAGTTATCTAACAAAGCGATGACTCTCTCCTCCGTTGATGCAGCCCCCCCATCTCCAACCCCACAGGTTAACATCTTATTTTGCATGTTAGTCTTTTCGTTCATTTGCTCTTTTTGATTTGGAGCTATTGCGAACATTTAGCTTTTCAGTTTTTGGAAAATACTCGTTCTTGGAAAATGCTGGGCATCTGAATCAACCATAACAAAAAGAACTTGCAGATATTAGAGAGAACTTGCAGATGTATAGAATTTCTATTTCTGGTGCCATGTCTCTTTGACGAGAAGAGCTCTTTAAAGCATTGTTATGGATCTTTTACAGATATCTATTACGATTGTATTGGATAGATTAGTTGTAACTAGTTTTTCTAAATCTTAATCTTTGTTTCTCAAATCCAGTTCAATATGTGTGTGTACTTTTCATAAATCAAGAATTTCCTTTCCATTTGCTTACTGGCTTTCTAAAGCAATATTAGCAATGTAGTTTCAATTTTCACTTATCTAACTGTTATTTAACTAGTTAATAGAAATTGGTAAAGCTGATGAAAATATTCTCACTGCAGGTGTACTTGGGGGAACAATTTGTAAACAATCCTACATTGTCCGATGTCACCTTCTTAGTTGAAGGTTGTGACTTAAAATTACTCCTTTGCTTTCCTGCATCCCTAACCTGTGTTCCAGAGAAATATGTTCTCTCCGCGTGTAGTAGTTTCCTGGCCTATATTGATTGGGATTGTTTTGATTTTTTTGAAACTCAGGTAAACGATTCTATGCCCATCGGATTTGCTTACTTGCTTCTTCCGATACATTCCGTGCAATGTTTGATGGTGGTTATCGGGTGAGTGGAAATAAATTGCCTAAAGCAATTTCTGTCAAATTTGTGCGTGTGTGAAGAATGTTACATCTTGGGTTTCCCTTTTCTAGTTTTTGTTTTGGGTAAGGTGCTTCCATGCTTGATTGTTGACATCTATTGACTCTTGAGTGTGATTTTTATTTCACTTTTGGTGTGAACTCCGAATTAGAATGGTGCCAGATATTCAGTGTCCAAGGTGATATAATTGGTCGTGGGAATATATGGAAAATTGTATCAATGGATTCGAAAAAAAGAAAAGAAAAAAGTGGACCTAATTTCATTTTTATTTCGTTGTTGCATGTATCACAGGAGAAGGATGCACGAGATATAGAGATTCCAAATATAAGATGGGAAGTTTTTGAGTTGATGATGAGGTTACATTCTTTTCATAACACTCAGTTTCTTTAAAGTTGATTTTCCGAGATTTGATATATGTAGGCTATTTGTTAATGTCCAGATTTATATACACTGGCTCGGTGGATGTGACATTGGATATAGCCCAAGATCTCCTTAGAGCTGCTGATCAGTATCTCCTGGAGGCACTCAAGCGGCTTTGTGAATACACCATTGCTCAGGTAGACCAGTTATACTTTTGAATACGCACTTTATGAATCAGATGTATGCCTGAATATGCTTCTCTTTTCATCTTCAGGATATATCATCAGATAATGTTTCAAACATGTATGAGCTGTCGGATGCGTTCCATGCTTTGTCATTAAGGCATACATGCATTTTATACATTTTGGAGCAGTTCGATAAATTAAGTGCTAAGCCCGGGTATGTTCTTTCTCCAAGCTTCCCATATTGCTGCAGCCTTTCTGCTTATAGGATTTTTTTTGAAACTTTTTGATAGATCAAAATGCAATGTACTTAAAAGAGGGCGAGATGATAACATGCCACATATCTATCTTACACCATTAACTTAGACTCAACACTATGTTTCTTGCTTCTCTGACGATGAACTGCATATAAGGCACTAGTTGTTATGGCAATCAGTCTCATGATTTGGCCAACTCCTACACCTACTATCTTAGAATTTACTATTATGGTAGTATGTTACTACTATGTTGTATTGTATTTGATAATAAGAAAGTGGTCTAGGCAAATCGAAGAAATTGCTTGTTCAGTGTTTTTCTTTTCTCCCCGTTCCCGAGAACAGGTTGGAGGAAGAGATACAAATTACGATGATCAGTACTTGCCATGGGTTTTTTTTTTTTTTTTTGGATTATAGCAGTTGATGTAGAGAACACAGTTAAATTTGCATGATCTGCAATATTCAACCTTTCCTCGAAATCTCATTTGCAGTGAAGACCAAAGATAGTATTGCTAAAATGGTTCTGTTTAGAATGACCTCAGCTTACTCTTTTGGTATGTCAAAATCATTGACAAACACACCTTGCATCGGTGAAACCAGACCCTTTTCCCATATATGATGATGACCGGTCGATTCAGTGATAAGAAAGAATGATCATCAAGTTTGAATATACGTTTGATATTCTCATATTAAAGTATTAAACCACTCGATGAGTTTTTTCTTTTTCTTTCTCTTTCTCTTTTTCCTTTTCTTTTTTTTGTTGAACACCACCACCTCTTAGAGGAGTTTTACTCTTGTTTGTGTGTGTTGCCTCTTGGAAAACTCATTTTCTTCTAAATATTGGCAGGTATTCTCATCTTATTCAGCGTATAATACCGGAGATCCGCGAATACTTTACAAGAACACTTACGAGGCCTTACCCAAGTGACTCGCGGTTATAGATCGCTGTTTGGTTTAAAATTCTTGATTTCTAACTCATTGCAATGTACAGAGCTCTAGATCTTGCGGTTGTCCAGCTAGTGACGGATCTGATTGGTTGATTGTAGAGCGTCCACTGTCCTCAGCTGATTACGGAGTTCTGTTGCTTGTATACCTGTAAGTTCTTCCTGTAGTGTCTTCGTCTTATGGCCATCAGCTATATTTATCTGACATGGTTTAACCCTTAAATTGATTTAATGTAGTCTCCTACGGGTTCAAAACTAAAATTGCACATGCTGAGATACTGTGATGTTGGTTTTTGTTTGTAATTTGAATATACTCATTACCACTGAAACCTTCCTCTGTCATACATCCAATTTGTTTGGCAAAAATTGACAAGAACTTCATTCATTAAAAGTGAATATACGTAGGGTTTCAAGATACAAGTAACCGTGGGAGGTTTGATTCCTCCGTCTATTGTTTTGTAGACAATTTGCCCTCTGATCTAGCCTCTTCGCTTGAACTGACTCGGCCGGATGATGGCTGGAGGGCACCCTGATGCTTAAGTCAATCCTGCTCATGAGTACTCAACAATAAAAGTTTAAGGTGTGACATACCTCTTCAGGTTCCATTGCATGCTTTATTCAGAGAGTGCATTGTCCTCCAAGTACCTCATGCCTGGCCCGAGCCTTTGTAACGGGCTCCTGATCCTTCCCAAATGTTATGCATGACATCTAGTGAGGGCTTCATCAGTCTGTTTCACGTGTTCGAGCAGTGCAACCCAAAAGAAAAATTCGCGTTTGTTAGTTTTGCTACAAACTTTTCACGTTTTTTGATTCATCTCGACGTGAACCGACTTAAGCTGGCTTTTGGTTGGAGTCCCAAAAAACTTGGGTAAATCTCGTAATTTTTTAAGTTTTTGTTACTTTCTTTGGGAAACCATCATCTCGGAACGAACAACCTTTGAAGATATGCCACCACGTTTGAAGATATGGCACACCATTATTCTATGGTCCAACTTGTGTTATAAATTATGATAGTACTGTGTGACATCTTGCATAGGAAAATTGTATCCACAGAAACATGAAACTTGCTCCCTTCCATTAAGTTTGGCTTTTTAGTTTTTGGGTTTTGTGGGTTTTTTCAGTTAATATACGCGAGGAGAGTAAATAGTGAAAAGTCCAAAAGCCCAAGAATTCATTTAGTGGAACAGGGTAAATTTAGCCATGGGCAGCCATTTGGAGGAATTGCATCTTCAATAATAAATCTCTCCCTCATCTCAGCTCACAAACATCCATCCATACTGTGTTTCCCCCCTCTCCCCTCTCTCTAGATTGGCTTCCAGCACCAACTCCATAGCTTCAGAGCTTCTACCTATCCTCAGGGTTTACAAAGATGGCACAGTCGAACGCCTTGTAGGCTCACCCTTTGTTCTACCATTACCGGAAGACCCAACCACCGGCGTCTCATCCAAAGACACCACCATCTCACCACTCGTCTCGGCTAGACTCTACCTTCCAAAACTCTCATCCCCCACACACCAAAAGAATCTCCCCATCCTAGTCTACTTCCACGGTGGAGGTTTTTGCATCGAATCTGCCTTCTCCTTCCTCTAACACAACCCCATGAACTCCTTAGCCTCTCAAGCCAAAGTCATCGTCATGTCAGTCGAATACAGGCTAGCCCCAGAGCACCTTCTACCGGCGGCTTATGAGGACTCGTGGACCGCTCTCCAATGGATCGCTTCACATTCACTTAAGGGCACCATCAAGAAAGACTCATGGTTATCCGATAACGGTGACTTTGATAGAATCTACATAGGCGGTGACAGTTCAGGAGCTAATATTGCACATAACATGGCCCTTCGAGCGGGTACTGAGGGCTTGGTTGGGGCTATTAAAATTTCGGGAGTGTTTCTTTCTCATCCATACTTCTGGTGCTCAGACCCAATTGGGTCTGAGTCAGTTTTAGGTCATGAGGAGAATATTTTGTACCGAATGTGGACGTTTGCGTATCCATCTGCCCCAGGTGGCATTGATCATCCGATGATCAACCCGTTCACTCGCGATGCCCCGAGCTTATCTGGGATTGGGTGCTCTCGGCTGCTCGTTTGTGTGGCGGGAAAAGATGACCTGAGGGAGAGAGGAATTTGTTACGCTGAGGCGGTGAGAGAAAGCGGGTGGGGCGGAGATTTGGAGTTGTTTGAGGTGGAAGGAGAGGGTCATTGCTTCCACATAGCAAATCCTGGAACTGATAGTGCAAAGCTTATGGTGAATCGTTTGGTTTCTTTTCTTCAGTAGATTTCTCTTCTCGTTGTTATGCATTGTACAGATCCCCAGTGACGGATTTAAAATTTGCATTTGCTGAGATACAGCCATGTTGATTTTTATTTGGAATTTCAATAGATCACGAAAATGTTAGGGTTCATGAAAACTTTTCCCGAAAACATCCAAGAAAGAGAAATAGACAATTCAGATCCATAAAATGTGAATCTAATCCATCCATTTCTCTTTCCTAGACATTTTCAGGAAAGTTTTCTTCAACCCTAAAATGACTGAGAACTTTTATCCCCAAGCACCGGGGATTTTTATTTTTATTTTTACGAGAACTCCATTCATTAAAAGTGGGCATACGTAGGGTTTCACAATACAAATACTCCAACAAATGACTATGGTAGGGTAGAATCCTTCGTCTATCGTTTTGTGGACAATCGCCTTCTGATTTAGCTTCTTTGACAATCGCCTTCTGATCTAGCAAAAACATCAACCCATTGTACAGTTTTGCACCTTTAAGCAATGAATTTCAATGCACAAATAGCCGCTAAGATGCATGGCCCACATAACCACTAGACATTGCCCTTCTGACATTAGATTGGAACATCTTTGGGTTATCTCTCAATACAGCAACGGCATCGTGGTTGAGAGGAAGGAAAACATCATGCTTAGAGTTTTAAACCAAGAGACATGCATGTATTCGATCTTCTACGAGTCTCTCTTTGTTCATGTTTGGATGAGGGTTTGGTTTGAGCGACAGGAGGAAAACCCCCAATTCGGCTAACTGTTTTAGGTTTATGAAATGTCCATATTACCCTCTTGTTTGGCGCTTAAAAAATAGACAGGGTTAGGTTTTAACGGTTTCCGTCACAAATTTTGGAGGGAAATGTCATTTGTCCTTAGTAAAGAAGAAAATGGTAGTTAAAGGGGGAAGTAAAAAAAAAATTAATAGTTTAAGGGACAAGTAGATATTTAACCCGAAGAGATATTATATTCCTTGTCGGGGTAAGCACCTCGTGCCTGGCAAGTGACCTTATAATTGTCTTGTGCACATAATAATATCATCATCTAACGTCTAGTGAACCATACGTTTGAAGATTCTATGGTAGTTGTCCAGTTTGTGTCACAAGATGTAATGATAGTACCTACTACCTGCTACCTATGTGTGACAATTTTGCCCAGGAAAATTATTGTCCAAGAAACATGCCTCAGGGACCAAATTAGTACTAAGCAATCTTTTGGGGGAATTGCCATCTCTCCCTCATCTAGCCTCACAAACATTCATCCCCCCTCTCTCTCCTCTCTCTAAAATGGCTTCCAACACCAAAACCATAGCTTCAGAGCTGCTGCCGATCCTCAGGGTTTACCAAGACGGGACGGTCGAACGCTTTATAGACTCACCATTTGTTCCAACTTCGACTGAAGACCCATCCACCGGCGTCTCATCCAAAGACACCACCATCTCACCACTCGTCTCGGCTCGACTCTACCTCCCGAAACTCTCACCCCCAACCCACCAAAAAAAACTCCCCATCTTAGTCTACTACCACGGCGGAGGCTTCTGCATCGGATCGGCCTTCTCCTCGTTGTCCCAAAACTACATGAACTCCTTAGTCTCTCAAGCCAAAGTCATCACCGTATCGGTCGAGTACAGGCTAGCCCCAGAGCATCATCTGCCGGCTGCTTATGAGGACTCATGGACCGCGCTCCAATGGGTCGCATCACATTCACTTGAAGACACCTTCAATAAAGACCCTTGGTTGATTGAAAATGGCGATTTCGATAGGATCTACTTAGGTGGTGACAGCGCAGGAGCTAATATTGCACACAACATGACGATTCGAGCGGGTAAAGAGTGCTTGTTTGGAGTTGTTAAAATTTTGGGAGCTTTTCTTTCTCACCCATACTTCTGGGGCTCGGACCCAATTGGGTCCAAGCCAATTCTAGGTCACGAGGAGAATCTGCTGTACCGAATGTGGACGCTCGGGTACCCCTCTGCGCCAGGAGGCATCGATCACCCAATGATCAACCCGTTCGCTCGTGATGCCCCGAGCTTGTCTGGGATTGGGTGCTCTCGGCTGCTCGTTTGTGTGGCGGAAAAGGACGAGCTGAGGGAGAGAGGAGTTCGTTACGCCAAGGCGGTGAGAGAAAGCGGGTGGGACGGAGAATTGGAGTTGTTTGAGGTGGAAGGGGAGGGTCATTGCTTCCATGTAATGAATCTTGGAACTGATAGTGCAAAGAATATGGCGAATCGTTTGGCTTCTTTTCTTCAGTAGATTCCTTTTCTTGTTTGTGTTGTTTACGAATACCCTTTATTGCTAAGGGAAGCTATACCTATCAGAGTTTCACTATTCTATTAAACTACAATTATCGATAGGGCTTGCAATCCCTACTAATAATCGCCGAGATAATCTTTTATAGCTTATCGATCGGCCTAGAGTATTTCCATAGCATGAACCGTCTTACTTGTACTATCACTTCCAGAATTTGCACTATCACTTCCAAGATAAACTAATGTGAGTGACTTTGTGTATGCACATTTGTAATGATTGAAACTCTAGTACCAAAATGACCATGAAAAGGCATCGGTACATTATTCAAACAGTGTACCGGATGGATCTCATCCGTCGGATGCCTTTTCATGTTCATTTTCATGTTTTCCTTTCATGTTCCATACACTTTCTCGTAGCTGAGTTCGGGGGCCATCATTTTTAAAAGAGTTTAAATTATTTCCACCGCCGGTGGAAACAAAAGTTTCTTCCAACTCGATTGTATTGCTCGACATGTCCATTGTCACGCCCTCAAATTTAATAAACCAAATATAATAAAATCCACGTAGGATCAATAAAAGTCAAACCACTTCCCATAGAAAAGTCAAGTCAAAGTACAATAAGTTTCTACTCGAGGTACCCGTACCCATGAATAAGTAATCAAGAGTTTAGAGTTATTACATAAACCAAGTTTTGTCAAAAATTTAAGAAGATAGAAGTTACAAGATCATCTCCCAAAAATACATAAACTATGGAGAGGATAGAATAACTCCATGTCAAATAAGCTTCATGCTATGCATCCACACACCAAGCATTCCAATCACGTGCCTTGCCGAGTACCTGAAAATGATAGGTTGAGCTAACTAGCCCAGTAGGAAACTTTTCTACCAACGCTAAGGGTATAGAAGATGAACATGCACATGGAGATGTGATACACATGAATGAATAAGCTAAAATAGGCCAAACTAGGTCGACTTGATGAGAGAATGTCCAATAGGTGCCCCAAAGATCGAATCAAACCCAAGTGTCTATAGATTTCTTCGTAAACGTTACATTTCATGTCGTAAGTTCAATCCTTTCAAAAACATTGTCATATTCATAAAACATTTCATTTTTCACATCTTCTCAAATAACCACGCTTTTAAATAGGGAATGAATCCTCTGCCGGATTTCGTGGGCTCCGAACACCCCTGCCGGATTTCGTGGGCTCCGCACACCCCTCGCCGGATTTCGTGGGCTCCGAACACCTGCCCGGATTTCGTGGGCTCCGAACACCCATGGCTAGGGACGCACCAAATGGTGGCCCTAGAAATAACAAATCATCCCTTTCAAAAGTTTATCAAACAATCAAGTGTCCAAAAACATCCACGTATTTCATTTAGTTCAAAGCTCGTAGCGTGTCGGTTGTGGCAAAGTTAATATGTGTTCAAGAACGTGAGAGGTCATGACGAAACATCATTCATACCACGATAGGCTACCAAAGCTTAGAAGTCGATTTATGAAGCTTAGGAAAAGACCAATTTAGGCCCGGCGTAAAGAAACATGAAAATGGAGTTATGAACTTTGAGAAAACCCGACACCTTGATAGGAGAAAATACATATCTCTCAAAATACAAAGGCTATGAATATGAGACCAATTGGGTTTGAAAGTAGACTCATAGAGCTTTCTAACGGTTCAAGAATCGCCTCAATCGGAGTTCGGATGAAGCCGGGCGTGCCAGCTGTTGGGTAAAAATCTGCAGCAGCGGGTATCGATACTAGAGAAAGGTCAGTATCGATACCGGTTACTAAAATTTTTACAGAAGATCGGGTATCGATACCGAAGAAAAGGGGTATCGATACAAAGGCCTTCTCGAGCAAAATTTTCAGATTTCCGATTTTTCCAAATGGAGGGGATTTCAACCCAAGCCAAAAATTGAGGTTCCAAATAACATCTACTCATAGGAGAGGGATATATCAACAACCAATTCAAGGATTTATCAACCAAATACACAAAACCCAACCTCATACATGATCCAAAGTCAATTCCATGGAGACAATCAAGTTTAACAAGAAATTGGGAACAAGAACACAACCAATGCAATCATTCAACAAACATACACTTAGAGGAGGTAGAAGATTGTTTCCTACCTCAAGAATTTGCTCCAAGTCAACCCAAAAACGAATTTGTAGATCCCCAATTTGAGCAATCCCGAATTTGGTCCTCCCGGTGCGAAAAGATGGTACTCCGAGCTCCCAAACACGCGTAGATGATGACTCTTTGGTCAATTTGTGAAGAAGTTTGATGAGGAGGGAGTAATTTGAGCTCAAAGGAGCAAAAATGGAGGAGAGAGGAGGAGGGGCTGATTTTGGGAGAAGAAGAAGATGATTGTTTTGGCCAAAATCTGACCCAAAAGTGTTTATATACACTCTCACACTAGCACTTACACCCCTCTAGTTTCTTATGTGCTTCACAAACACCCAAATGAAATTACTAACTTCTCATTAACCCCATATTGTACTATTTTCATTTCCTCACACTTCCCCAACATTATTTCCGGAAAATTATTTAAAAACACGAGTCCTTACATTCTACCCCCCTTAGAAAAATTTTGTCCTCAAAATTTGAAACAACAATGCACTCCAATCCACTACATGCTCATGCATGATATGCAATATGTACTCAACTCATAACTCATAAAATGCATAACTTAAAACATGTACTCACAAAGCTCATATGCCAAACAGTTCCGGATGTTTCTCCCTCATCTCATCTTCCCTTTCCCACGTCGACTCCTCACTACCAAAGTTGTTCCATAGAACCCGCACTAGTCGAATCGTCTTGCCCCGTAGTGTTTTCTCCCGCGAATCTATAACCCGTATCGGTTTCTCCCCGTAAGATGCATCGGCTTCAAGCTCAAGTTCGGACCATTCTAGCACATGTGATGGATCCGGTTCATACTTTTTCAACATGGACACGTGAAACACATCGTGGATACCCGATAATCTCGGCGGTAACGCGAGTCGATACGCAACTTCTCCGATCTTCTCAATAATATCAAACGGCCCAATGTAACGTGGAGATAACTTACCCCCTCGCCCAAAACGAGTCAAACCCCGACGCGGTGAAATCTTGAGGAACACATGATCCCCCACATCAAATGATAACGGTCGTCTACGGCGATCGGCATAACTCTTTTGGCGACTCTGAGCGGTCAACAAACGTTGGCGAATCACTTTGACTTTCTCGGTCGTTGCCTCTTGCGCGGCTTTAAGTCTCTTGCGAATCAATCCCATCGTCTCGGCGGTTTCGGCTACCAATTCGGGTCCCACTAACGTCGCTTCTCCCAACTCGGTCCAACACACGGGTGATCTACACGGCCTCCCATACAAGGCCTCATACGGCGCCATCTCGATACTCGATTGGTAACTATTGTTGTATGCGAATTCCACTAACGGTAGGTGATCCTCCCAACTACCCCGAAAATCCAACACGCAAGCCCGAAGCATATCTTCTAGAATTTGAATAGTCCTCTCGGATTGCCCATCGGTTTGAGGGTGATAAGCGGTGCTAAACAATAAATTCGTGCCAAGTGCAGCTTGTAAGCCTTGCCAAAATCGTGCCGTGAACCTTGGATCTCGGTCGGATACAATGGACACCGGAATCCCATGCAATCGGATAATCTCACGAATGTACAAACGACTAAGCGTCTCGATCGAATCGGTCACTTGGATTGGTAAGAAATGCGCGGTTTTCGTCAACCGGTCCACTATTACCCAAATGGCATCGTGCCCCCTCGGCGATCTCGGCAAACCCGTAACAAAATCCATCGTCACGTTCTCCCATTTCCATTCGGCTACCGGTAAAGGTTGCAATTCGCCCGCCGGTCGTTGATGTTCCGCTTTCACTTGTTGACAAGTCAAACATTTGGACACAAAAATCGCCACGTCCCTCTTCATTCCCGGCCACCAAAATTGTCTACGTAAATCGTGGTACATTTTCGTCCCACCCGGATGCACGGCTAACGGTGAAAGGTGAAATTCTTGCAAAATCTCGCCCCGACATGAATTTGGTACGAATAACTTTCCTTGGAAACAAATGCTTTGATCGGCGTGTATCATCCACCCACTTTGAGCCTCTCCGCTAAGAAACTTGGTCCGAAATCCTTCCGCTTCCTCATCTCCTTGTTGAGCCTCGATAACACGAGTCGATAAAGTAGAATGAACGGTAAGGTTACAAAAAGTGACTCCCTCGCGAACCTCCTCGCAATGTAGCGCATAGAAACCCGTCTCCTTTGTCATTTTCCATTCATCGATTGCCAAACTCGCTAGTTGTGTCGGTTTTCTACTCAATGCGTCCGCTACCACGTTTGCCTTTCCCGGATGATATTGCAGTTCGAAGTCATAATCCTCCATATGCTCCATCCAACGGCGTTGTCTCAAGTTAAGCTCCTTTTGGGAAAATAAGTATTTTAAACTCTTATGATCGGAAAATACTTCAAATTTTTCACCATAGAGGTAATACCTCCAACTTTTTAAAGCAAAAATTACGGCCGCAAGTTCCAAATCGTGTGTCGGATAGTTACGCTCGTGATCTTTCAATTGTCGTGACCCGTATGCTACCACTTTACCCCGTTGCATCAACACGCACCCAAGCCCTTCCCGCGAGGCATCACAATATACGGAGTAACCAACACCACGCTCGGGCACAATCAAAACAGGCGCACTAGTCAACCGCTTCTTCAACTCCTCGAATGCCGATTCACATTTATCGTCCCAAACAAACCGTGTCCCCTTTCGTGTCAATCTAGTCATAGGTGCCGCTAAACGTGAGAAATCGAGTACGAACCGACGATAATACCCGGCTAAACCCAAAAAGCTTCGGATCTCGAACACACTCTTCGGACGCTCCCAATTCAAAACCGACTCGATCTTACTTGGATCAACGGACACCCCATCCCTCGATACCACGTGACCCAAAAACTTCACCTCGGCCAACCAAAACTCACACTTACTAAGCTTGGCATACAAACGATGCTCTCTCAAGGTTTCAAGCACAATGGAAAGATGAGATTGGTGATCTTCCTCGGAAGATGAATAAACAAGGATGTCGTCAACAAAGACCACCACAAACCGATCAAGATAGACACGAAAAATGCGGTTCATAAGATCCATGAATGTAGCAGGAGCATTGGTTAAGCCAAATGGCATGACCACGAATTCATAATGGCCATATCGGGTACGAAAAGCGGTTTTTGGGAATGTCCTCACGACGGACCCTCAATTGGTGATAACCGGACCTCAAATCAATCTTAGAAAAGTAAGTGGCACCTCGGAGTTGATCAAACAAATCATCGATCCTAGGCATCGGATACTTATTCTTAATCGTGACCCGGTTGACCTTACGGTAATCTATGCACAAACGGAGCGACCCATCCTTCTTTTGAGCGAAAAGAGCTGGAGCTCCCCACGGCGAAGTACTTGGACGAATGAACCCCACGTCTTGCAACTCTTGCAATTGCTTCTTCAATTCTCTCAACTCGGCCGGTGCGAATCGATATGGAGGCATAGAAATTGGTGCGGTGCCCGGAACTAAGTCTATCGTAAACTCGACCTCCCGCTCGGGTGGCAAGCCCGGTAACTCCTCCGGAAAAACGTCCGGAAAGTCACAAACAACCCGCGGTAACTCCCCACGTGTAGACATATCCTCATCTAGCGTCAAACTAGCTAAGAGGCAAGCAATGGATTCCCTTTCCCGCGGTTCACACAAGTACGGCTCTAACGGTTGCCGACGTTCCCCGAAAAATTCGAAACAATTACCCTCCGGCGGACAAATCCGAACTCGACGCTTAAAACAATCGATAGAAGCGTGAAAAGTCGATAACCAATCCATCCCCAAAATAAGATCGAACCCCGTCATGCCCAAAACTATGAAGTCGAACACAAATCGACGATCCCGGATAACCAACTCGCAATCTCGACATATACGGTCTAATAGAGTTCTACCACCTAATGGTGTGTCAACAAACAATGGCGGACTAAGCTCCTCGGACTCCAACTCTAAAGCACGTACAAATGATGCAGCTATGAAAGAATGCGATGCGCCCGATCAAACAAAACCTTTGCTAATGAGTGGAATAAAAGAAATGTACCCCTCACAACGGATGCCTGCGGCGTCGAGAAGTAGTATGAGGTGGTGGTGGTGGCGGCAAATGCAAGCTGCAGAAACTTGAAAACCCGACCGGTGTAGTCTCAGACTTGGCGTGGACGAACTCGCACCCCGCTCAACCCGTGACCCCCGAATCAAGTGGTGGTCGACGAAAGTGTGGGCCGACTCCGCTACCCCTCTGCTGCGCCGACCAAACCCCGCCCCGCCTCGGTGCTGTGAACAGAGCCGGACTCACTACGCGTAACTCCCTTCTTCGCGGACAAAACCTCGCTACGTGGCCAAATCCGCCACACCAAACAAGCACCCGAAGTCTGAACACGCGGTGGTGGAAGAGCTTTTGGCCGAGTACACCGTGAGCGAACATGACCCGGTTGGCCACATTGGTAGCAAGTGCTCGGCGGCCTCGGCAATTTCCTCCAAACCCGGAAGAAGTAGGTGCCCGAAAGTCGAACGGTTCGGCGTAGATTGGAACGAGTCCCTCATCCTCTTCCTATTTTGGTTCGCATAACCCCCGTCGGCGCACTCATGGTCGTAGTCGAAGGCCTAGACTCCAATGCCTTACCATTCTTTTGTTCCCCTCTTCGCTCTCCAAATTCCTAGCCAACTCCACAATATCGAAAACCTCTCGAGCTTCTTGCTCATCACAAATCTCCTAATCGTTGGATCCAAACCCTTCACAAACCTCTTGCATTTCCTCTCCTCCGTGCTCACAAGTTCCGTTCCGTGCGGGACAATGATTGAAATTTCATGGCATACTCCGAAACGGTCATCGTGCCTTGCTCAAGCCTCTCAAATTGCTCCCTAAGTTGTTCTTTGTACGAATTCGGAAAGTATTGGTCCTCGAACTTCACCTCAAACTCGGCCCAAGTTAAGTTCTCATCGTCCGGTTCATCAACATTTCGTGTCGTCCTAGCCGCTTTCCTTGCATCCCTACGCTCCGCAAGAACCGATTGCCACCACACATTTGCCTCCCCGGTAAGTTGACATGCTATCAAACGAACCCTCAACCTATCCTCGGTAATATCAAGCACATCAAAAAGTTTTCGCACCTCCGATAGCCAATGATTGGCGACCAACGGATCAACGTTAAGCCCGTCGAACTTAGGTGGGTCCATGCGACGAAACTCCTTAGCAACTTCCATGGCGCGAGTAGTAGTATTAGCCCTAGGTGTTTGAGCCAAGAGATTATGCGCCGCAAGCGCCGCCACAAAGTCGGTCATGAATGGATTCGGTGGGTTTTGCTCTCCCGGTTGTTGTACCTCTTCCTCACGCCTCTCATCTCGACCCCCCGAACGTTCCCCATGTTGACTAACCTCATCATTAGCCCGCTCGACCCTAGCACGCCTAGCATTTCGACCACCCCTAGCGGTTGTACCCCGTCTAGCACCTCTCCTCGGCGGCATAGTTCTAATAAGATTATAAGAAAGAAGAATCATTAAACCCAACATTATCTCAAATGAGGTCAAAGCCTCTACGTCATCCCAACACGGGTAATAACTCAACACTATGCTCTTCAACTCTTAAGTACCAAGAAATGTAGACACCACCTACATGAATGTCACACAAGCACACAATGAATGAGAAAATATGGTTTTCATGAGAAAACTTATGCAAAAGTTTAAGCCCCAAGACCCGATGTCTTCCCACGGTCCCTAAGTATTCGAACCTAAGCTCTGATACCAAGTTGTCACGCCCTCAAATTTAATAAACCAAATATAATAAAATCCACGTAGGATCAATAAAAGTCAAACCACTTCCCATAGAAAAGTCAAGTCAAAGTACAATAAGTTTCTACTCGAGGTACCCGTACCCATGAATAAGTAATCAAGAGTTTAGAGTTATTACATAAACCAAGTTTTGTCAAAAATTTAAGAAGATAGAAGTTACAAGATCATCTCCCAAAAATACATAAACTATGGAGAGGATAGAATAACTCCATGTCAAATAAGCTTCATGCTATGCATCCACACACCAAGCATTCCAATCACGTGCCTTGCCGAGTACCTGAAAATGATAGGTTGAGCTAACTAGCCCAGTAGGAAACTTTTCTACCAACGCTAAGGGTATAGAAGATGAACATGCACATGGAGATGTGATACACATGAATGAATAAGCTAAAATAGGCCAAACTAGGTCGACTTGATGAGAGAATGTCCAATAGGTGCCCCAAAGATCGAATCAAACCCAAGTGTCTATAGATTTCTTCGTAAACGTTACATTTCATGTCGTAAGTTCAATCCTTTCAAAAACATTGTCATATTCATAAAACATTTCATTTTTCACATCTTCTCAAATAACCACAGTTTTAAATAGGGAATGAATCCCTCTGCCGGATTTCGTGGGCTCCGAACACCCGCTGCCCGGTTCGTGGGCTCCGCACACCCTGCCCCGGATTTCGTGGGCTCCGAACACCCCGCCGGATTTCGTGGGCTCCGAACACCCATGGCTAGGGACGCACCAAATGGTGGCCCTAGAAATAACAAATCATCCCTTTCAAAAGTTTATCAAACAATCAAGTGTCCAAAAACATCCACGTATTTCATTTAGTTCGAAAGCTCGTAGCGTGTCGGTTGTGGCAAAGTTAATATGTGTTCAAGAACGTGAGAGGTCATGACGAAACATCATTCATACCACGATAGGCTACCAAAGCTTAGAAGTCGATTTATGAAGCTTAGGAAAAGACCAATTTAGGCCCGGCGTAAAGAAACATGAAAATGGAGTTATGAACTTTGAGAAAACCCGACACCTTGATAGGAGAAAATACATATCTCTCAAAATACAAAGGCTATGAATATGAGACCAATTGGGTTTGAAAGTAGACTCATAGAGCTTTCTAACGGTTCAAGAATCGCCTCAATCGGAGTTCGGATGAAGCCGGGGCGTGCCCGCGAAGTTGGGTAAAAATCTGCCGCAGCGGGTATCGATACTAGAGAAAGGCTGTATCGATACCGGGTTACTAAAATTTTTACAGAAAGACTGGGTATCGATACCGAAGAAAAGGGGTATCGATACAAAGGCCTTCTCGAGCAAAATTTTCAGATTTCCAGATTTTTCCAAATGGAGGGGATTTCAACCCAAGCCAAAAATTGAGGTTCCAAATAACATCTACTCATAGGAGAGGGATATATCAACAACCAATTCAAGGATTTATCAACCAAATACACAAAACCCAACCTCATACATGATCCAAAGTCAATTCCATGGAGACAATCAAGTTTAACAAGAAATTGGGAACAAGAACACAACCAATGCAATCATTCAACAAACATACACTTAGAGGAGGTAGAAGATTGTTTCCTACCTCAAGAATTTGCTCCAAGTCAACCCAAAAACGAATTTGTAGATCCCCAATTTGAGCAATCCCGAATTTGGTCCTCCTGCGAAAAGATGGTACTCCGAGCTCCCAAACACGCGTAGATGATGACTCTTTGGTCAATTTGTGAAGAAGTTTGATGAGGAGGGAGTAATTTGAGCTCAAAGGAGCAAAAATGGAGGAGAGAGGAGGAGGGGCTGATTTTGGGAGAAGAAGAAGATGATTGTTTTGGCCAAAATCTGACCCAAAAGTGTTTATATACACTCTCACACTAGCACTTACACCCCTCTAGTTTCTTATGTGCTTCACAAACACCCAAATGAAATTACTAACTTCTCATTAACCCCATATTGTACTATTTTCATTTCCTCACACTTCCCCAACATTATTTCCGGAAAATTATTTAAAAACACGAGTCCTTACATTCTACCCCCCTTAGAAAAATTTTGTCCTCAAAATTTGAAACAACAATGCACTCCAATCCACTACATGCTCATGCATGATATGCAATATGTACTCAACTCATAACTCATAAAATGCATAACTTAAAACATGTACTCACAAAGCTCATATGCCAAACAGTTCCGGATGTTTCTCCCTCATCTCATCTTCCCTTTCCCACGTCGACTCCTCACTACCAAAGTTGTTCCATAGAACCCGCACTAGTCGAATCGTCTTGCCCCGTAGTGTTTTCTCCCGCGAATCTATAACCCGTATCGGTTTCTCCCCGTAAGATGCATCGGCTTCAAGCTCAAGTTCGGACCATTCTAGCACATGTGATGGATCCGGTTCATACTTTTTCAACATGGACACGTGAAACACATCGTGGATACCCGATAATCTCGGCGGTAACGCGAGTCGATACGCAACTTCTCCGATCTTCTCAATAATATCAAACGGCCCAATGTAACGTGGAGATAACTTACCCCGCCCAAAACGAGTCAAACCCCGACGCGTGAAATCTTGAGGAACACATGATCCCCCACATCAAATGATAACGGTCGTCTACGGCGATCGGCATAACTCTTTTGGCGACTCTGAGCGGTCAACAAACGTTGGCGAATCACTTTGACTTTCTCGGTCGTTGCCTCTTGCGCGGCTTTAAGTCTCTTGCGAATCAATCCCATCGTCTCGGGGTTTCGGCTACCAATTCGGGTCCCACTAACGCCGCTTCTCCCAACTCGGTCCAACACACGGGTGATCTACACGGCCTCCCATACAAGGCCTCATACGGCGCCATCTCGATACTCGATTGGTAACTATTGTTGTATGCGAATTCCACTAACGGGTAGGTGATCCTCCCAACTACCCCGAAAATCCAACACGCAAGCCCGAAGCATATCTTCTAGAATTTGAATAGTCCTCTCGGATTGCCCATCGGTTTGAGGGTGATAAGCGGTGCTAAACAATAAATTCGTGCCAAGTGCAGCTTGTAAGCCTTGCCAAAATCGTGCCGTGAACCTTGGATCTCGGTCGGATACAATGGACACCGGAATCCCATGCAATCGGATAATCTCACGAATGTACAAACGACTAAGCGTCTCGATCGAATCGGTCACTTGGATTGGTAAGAAATGCGCGGTTTTCGTCAACCGGTCCACTATAACCCAAATGGCATCGTGCCCCCTCGGCGATCTCGGCAAACCCGTAACAAAATCCATCGTCACGTTCTCCCATTTCCATTCGGCTACCGTAAAGGTTGCAATTAGCCCGCCGGCGTTGATGTTCCGCTTTCACTTGTTGACAAGTCAAACATTTGGACACAAAAATCGCCACGTCCCTCTTCATTCCCGGCCACCAAAATTGTCTACGTAAATCGTGGTACATTTTCGTCCCACCCGGATGCACGGCTAACGGTGAAAGGTGAAATTCTTGCAAAATCTCGCCCGACATGAATTTGGTACGAATAACTTTCCTTGAAACAAATGCTTTGATCGGCGTGTATCATCCACCCACTTTGAGCCTCTCCGCTAAGAAACTTGGTCCGAAATCCTTCCGCTTCCTCATCTCCTTGTTGAGCCTCGATAACACGAGTCGATAAAGTAGAATGAACGGTAAGGTTACAAAAAGTGACTCCCTCGCGAACCTCCTCGCAATGTAGCGCATAGAAACCCGTCTCCTTTGTCATTTTCCATTCATCGATTGCCAAACTCGCTAGTTGTGTCGGTTTTCTACTCAATGCGTCCGCTACCACGTTTGCCTTTCCGGATGATATTGCGGTTCAAGTCATAATCCTCCATATGCTCCATCCAACGGCGTTGTCTCTCAAGTTAAGCTCCTTTTGGGAAAATAAGTATTTTAAACTCTTATGATCGGAAAATACTTCAAATTTTTCACCATAGAGGTAATACCTCCAACTTTTTAAAGCAAAAATTACGGCCGCAAGTTCCAAATCGTGTGTCGGATAGTTACGCTCGTGATCTTTCAATTGTCGTGACCCGTATGCTACCACTTTACCCCGTTGCATCAACACGCACCCAAGCCCTTCCCGCGAGGCATCACAATATACGGAGTAACCAACACCACGCTCGGGCACAATCAAAACAGCGCACTAGTCAACCGCTTCTTCAACTCCTCGAATGCCGATTCACATTTATCGTCCCAAACAAACCGTGTCCCCTTTCGTGTCAATCTAGTCATAGGTGCCGCTAAACGTGAGAAATCGAGTACGAACCGACGATAATACCCGGCTAAACCCAAAAAGCTTCGGATCTCGAACACACTCTTCGGACGCTCCCAATTCAAAACCGACTCGATCTTACTTGGATCAACGGACACCCCATCCCTCGATACCACGTGACCCAAAAACTTCACCTCGGCCAACCAAAACTCACACTTACTAAGCTTGGCATACAAACGATGCTCTCTCAAGGTTTCAAGCACAATGGAAAGATGAGATTGGTGATCTTCCTCGGAAGATGAATAAACAAGGATGTCGTCAACAAAGACCACCACAAACCGATCAAGATAGACACGAAAAATGCGGTTCATAAGATCCATGAATGTAGCAGAGCATTGGTTAAGCCAAATGGCATGACCACGAATTCATAATGGCCATATCGGGTGCAAAAGCGGTTTTGGGAATGTCCTCACGACGGACCCTCAATTGGTGATAACCGGACCTCAAATCAATCTTAGAAAAGTAAGTGGCACCTCGGAGTTGATCAAACAAATCATCGATCCTAGGCATCGGATACTTATTCTTAATCGTGACCCGGTTGACCTTACGGTAATCTATGCACAAACGGAGCGACCCATCCTTCTTTTGAGCGAAAAGAGCGGAGCTCCCCACGGCGAAGTACTTGGACGAATGAACCCCACGTCTTGCAACTCTTGCAATTGCTTCTTCAATTCTCTCAACTCGGCGGTGCGAATCGATATGGAGGCATAGAAATTGGTGCGGTGCCGGAACTAAGTCTATCGTAAACTCGACCTCCCGCTCGGGTGGCAAGCCCGGTAACTCCTCCGGAAAAACGTCCGGAAAGTCACAAACAACCCGCGGTAACTCCCCACGTGTAGACATATCCTCATCTAGCGTCAAACTAGCTAAGAGGCAAGCAATGGATTCCCTTTCCCGCGGTTCACACAAGTACGGCTCTAACGGTTGCCGACGTTCCCCCGAAAAATTCGAAACAATTACCCTCCGGCGGACAAATCCGAACTCGACGCTTAAAACAATCGATAGAAGCGTGAAAAGTCGATAACCAATCCATCCCCAAAATAAGATCGAACCCCGTCATGCCCAAAACTATGAAGTCGAACACAAATCGACGATCCCGGATAACCAACTCGCAATCTCGACATATACGGTCTAATAGAGTTCTACCACCTAATGGTGTGTCAACAAACAATGGCGGACTAAGCTCCTCGGACTCCAACTCTAAAGCACGTACAAATGATGCAGCTATGAAAGAATGCGATGCGCCCGAATCAAACAAAACCTTTGCTAATGAGTGGAATAAAAGAAATGTACCCCTCACAACGGATGCCTCTGGCGTCTGAGAAGTAGTATGAGGTGGTGGTGGTGGCGGTGCAACTGCAGAAACAGTGAAAACCCGACCCGGTGTAGTCTGTACTGGCGTGGACGAACTCGCACCCCGCTCAACCCGTGACCCCTGAACTGAAGTGGTCTGACGAAAGTGTGGCTGACTCTGGCTACCCCTCTGCTGCTGTCGACCAAACCCCTGCCCCTGCCTCGGCTGCTGAACAGAGCCGGACTCACTACGCGTAACTCCCTTCTGCGGACAAAACCTCGCTACGTGGCCAAATCCGCCACACCCGAAACAAGCACCCGAAGTCTGAACACGCGGTGGTGGAAGAGCTTTTGGCTGAGTACACTGTGAGCGAACATGACCCGGTTGGCCACATTGGTAGCAAGTGCTCGGCGGCCTCGACGAATTTCCTCCAAACCCGGAAGAAGTAGGTGCCCTGAAAGTCGAACGGTTCGGCGTAGATTGGAACGAGTCCCTCATCCTCTTCCTATTTTGGTTCGCATAACCCCCCCCGTCGGCGCACTCATGGTCGTAGTCGAAGGCCTAGACTCCAATGCCTTACCATTCTTTTGTTCCCCCTCTTCGCTCTCCAAATTCCTAGCCAACTCCACAATATCGGAAAACCTCTCGAGCTTACTGCTCATCACAAATCTCCTAATCATTGGATCCAAACCCTTCACAAACCTCTTGCATTTCCTCTCCTCCGTGCTCACAAGTTCCGGTGCGAAACGGGACAATGATTGAAATTTCATGGCATACTCCGAAACGGTCATCGTGCCTTGCTCAAGCCTCTCAAATTGCTCCCTAAGTTGTTCTTTGTACGAATTCGGAAAGTATTGGTCCTCGAACTTCACCTCAAACTCGGCCCAAGTTAAGTTCTCATCGTCCGGTTCATCAACATTTCGTGTCGTCCTAGCCGCTTTCCTTGCATCCCTACGCTCCGCAAGAACCGATTGCCACCACACATTTGCCTCCCCGGTAAGTTGACATGCTATCAAACGAACCCTCAACCTATCCTCGGTAATATCAAGCACATCAAAAAGTTTTCGCACCTCCGATAGCCAATGATTGGCGACCAACGGATCAACGTTAAGCCCGTCGAACTTAGGTGGGTCCATGCGACGAAACTCCTTAGCAACTTCCATGGCGCGAGTAGTAGTATTAGCCCTAGGTGTTTGAGCCAAGAGATTATGCGCCGCAAGCGCCGCCACAAAGTCGGTCATGAATGGATTCGGTGGGTTTTGCTCTCCCGGTTGTTGTACCTCTTCCTCACGCCTCTCATCTCGACCCCGAACGTTCCCCATGTTGACTAACCTCATCATTAGCCCGCTCGACCCTAGCACGCCTAGCATTTCGACCACCCCTAGCGGTTGTACCCCGTCTAGCACCTCTCCTCGGCGGCATAGTTCTAATAAGATTATAAGAAAGAAGAATCATTAAACCCAACATTATCTCAAATGAGGTCAAAGCCTCTACGTCATCCCAACACGGGTAATAACTCAACACTATGCTCTTCAACTCTTAAGTACCAAGAAATGTAGACACCACCTACATGAATGTCACACAAGCACACAATGAATGAGAAAATATGGTTTTCATGAGAAAACTTATGCAAAAGTTTAAGCCCCAAGACCCGATGTCTTCCCACGGTCCCTAAGTATTCGAACCTAAGCTCGATACCAAGTTGTCACGCCTCAAATTTAATAAACCAAATATAATAAAATCCACGTAGGATCAATAAAAGTCAAACCACTTCCCATAGAAAAGTCAAGTCAAAGTACAATAAGTTTCTACTCGAGGTACTACTGCCGTACCCATGAATAAGTAATCAAGAGTTTAGAGTTATTACATAAACCAAGTTTTGTCAAAAATTTAAGAAGATAGAAGTTACAAGATCATCTCCCAAAAATACATAAACTATGGAGAGGATAGAATAACTCCATGTCAAATAAGCTTCATGCTATGCATCCACACACCAAGCATTCCAATCACGTGCCTTGCCGAGTACACGAAAATGATAGGTTGAGCTAACTAGCCCAAGAGGGAAACTTTTCTACCAACGCTAAGGGTATAGAAGATGAACATGCACATGGAGATGTGATACACATGAATGAATAAGCTAAAATAGGCCAAACTAGGTCGACTTGATGAGAGAATGTCCAATAGGTGCCCCAAAGATCGAATCAAACCCAAGTGTCTATAGATTTCTTCGTAAACGTTACATTTCATGTCGTAAGTTCAATCCTTTCAAAAACATTGTCATATTCATAAAACATTTCATTTTTCACATCTTCTCAAATAACCACAGTTTTAAATAGGGAATGAATCCCTCTGCCGGATTTCGTGGGCTCCGAACACCCCTGCCGGATTTCGTGGGCTCCGCACACCCCTGCCGGATTTCGTGGGCTCCGAACACCCCTGCCGGATTTCGTGGGCTCCGAACACCCATGGCTAGGGACGCACCAAATGGTGGCCCTAGAAATAACAAATCATCCCTTTCAAAAGTTTATCAAACAATCAAGTGTCCAAAAACATCCACGTATTTCATTTAGTTCAAAGCTCGTAGCGTGTCGGTTGTGGCAAAGTTAATATGTGTTCAAGAACGTGAGAGGTCATGACGAAACATCATTCATACCACGATAGGCTACCAAAGCTTAGAAGTCGATTTATGAAGCTTAGGAAAAGACCAATTTAGGCCCGGCGTAAAGAAACATGAAAATGGAGTTATGAACTTTGAGAAAACCCGACACCTTGATAGGAGAAAATACATATCTCTCAAAATACAAAGGCTATGAATATGAGACCAATTGGGTTTGAAAGTAGACTCATAGAGCTTTCTAACGGTTCAAGAATCGCCTCAATCGGAGTTCGGATGAAGCCGGGCGTGCCAGCGAAGTTGGGTAAAAATCTGCAGCGGGGGTATCGATACTAGAGAAAGGTCAGATCGATACCGGGTTACTAAAATTTTTACTGAAGACTGGGTATCGATACCGAAGAAAGGGGTATCGATACAAAGGCCTTCTCGAGCAAAATTTTCAGATTTCCAGATTTTTCCAAATGGAGGGATTTCAACCCAAGCCAAAATTGAGGTTCCAAATAACATCTACTCATAGGAGAGGGATATATCAACAACCAATTCAAGGATTTATCAACCAAATACACAAAACCCAACCTCATACATGATCCAAAGTCAATTCCATGGAGACAATCAAGTTTAACAAGAAATTGGGAACAAGAACACAACCAATGCAATCATTCAACAAACATACACTTAGAGGAGGTAGAAGATTGTTTCCTACCTCAAGAATTTGCTCCAAGTCAACCCAAAAACGAATTTGTAGATCCCCAATTTGAGCAATCCCGAATTTGGTCCTCCCGGTGCGAAAAGATGGTACTCCGAGCTCCCAAACACGCGTAGATGATGACTCTTTGGTCAATTTGTGAAGAAGTTTGATGAGGAGGGAGTAATTTGAGCTCAAAGGAGCAAAAATGGAGGAGAGAGGAGGAGGGGCTGATTTTGGGAGAAGAAGAAGATGATTGTTTTGGCCAAAATCTGACCCAAAAGTGTTTATATACACTCTCACACTAGCACTTACACCCCTCTAGTTTCTTATGTGCTTCACAAACACCCAAATGAAATTACTAACTTCTCATTAACCCCATATTGTACTATTTTCATTTCCTCACACTTCCCCAACATTATTTCCGGAAAATTATTTAAAAACACGAGTCCTTACATCCATGTTCTACTATTTGGAACTGCTATTTTGACACATGACGCAATGTAATCGATTTGGAAGAAACTTTTTTTCCACCGGTAGTGGAAATAACTTAATAAAAAAACGAGTTACTAATACTTTTGGGAACCATCATTTTCGGGTGAACAACTTTTGAAAATTATTGTGTACCCATGTGACGTAGAAAAGTGGGGAATCTGAAGAGTTTTTTTTTAATATATACTAACAATGACTGATGAGTTAAATAATTTTGGACTTGCCCGTATGCTATCCCTGAATTGAATATGCTACAAGAAATTACTGATCAAATTATATAAATATGCCCATTTGAAGATATGTCACCATTATTTTATGGGTAGTTGTCCTACTTGCATTATAAATTACTATAGTACTATTATGTATGACATTTTGAACAGGAAAATTATTGTCCAAAGAAACATGAAACCTGCCTGAGGGACT
Source organism: Vaccinium myrtillus (assembly GCA_016920895.1). Lineage (NCBI taxonomy): Eukaryota > Viridiplantae > Streptophyta > Magnoliopsida > Ericales > Ericaceae > Vaccinium > Vaccinium myrtillus. The sequence continues at coordinate 11,097 of JADGMU010000633.1, read as the reverse complement.
AAATTAGACTAAATTATATAATGCTATGGATACACCACTCATGCACACCAAGTTGCTCTTCTTCCCGGAAGAGTCAACTTGGTGTGCATGAGTGGTGTACCCATACACCTCGTTTGTTTGGCCGGAGATAAATGGATGGGATATGAGTGGGATATGAAATTCTTGGAATATTGCTCAGGATATCAATGGATGGGAAAAATTCATATCCGGTGTTTGTGTTCGACGGGATAGTGCTCGGGATATCCGGTTTTTTGCACTAAAAACTCCAAATCCCACCCCCACATTGGATTTTATATCCCGTACGGATGGGGATATTAATTGGCTGGGGAAACCAAATCCCATCCCAAATAATGTTACCAAACAATGAATTTTGGGACCCACATCCAAATCCAAATTTCATCCCACCCCATATCCTCCCTAACAAAAAAAGCCATAGCATTTTTCAGCATGAGAGAAACTTCATGGAGCCTCTGTGAAGAAGCTTTTTACACCAATCTAATCTGAACTGCATGATTCAAGCATTTACCGGTTCGGATTTTCATTTTCACTTTGACCGGTAAGAATACACTCTTACCGGTCAAAGTGCAAATTACATCCAAAATGTCCGTGTTTTGAATCATGTGGCCCAAATTGAGTCTGTGCAAACTCCAGTTTAATGAATCTTGGAACTGATAGTGCAAAGAATATGGTGAATCGTTTGGCTTCTTTTCTTCAGTAGATTCCTTTTCTTGTTTGTGTATTGTATGTGGCAGTTACATGCTTCTGTGAGTACATTTGTTCAATCAAGGAATGCCCTTTAGACTTTAGTGCTATAAGGCAAGATATACCTATCATAGTTTTACTTACCAACTACTAAGGTAGGCATACTATGCCTATCATAGTTTCTTTTTTGGTACAAGCCTATCATAGTTTCACTATTCTATTAAGGGGGAGTTTCCCAATGGATTATTTGATTTTATCATCTTCGATTTTATCATCATCTTTTACGAATGGATAAAAGGAAGGTGATTTTATCACACTAGATTTTATCACACTATATTATCCACAACTATTATCACACTAGATTTTATCTATTGGGAAAACAAGGTGATTTTATCACCCCTCCATAAAACACCAACTAAAATCAAATTTCTCATTTTCTCATAAAATCCATTCAAAAACTCCCCCTAAGTTACAATTATCGATAGAGCTTGCAATCCCTACTGGTAATCGCCAAGGTAATCTTTTATAGCTTATTGATCGGCCTAGAGTATTTCCATAGCACGAATCATCTTTTACTTGTAATGTCACCATAACCTTTGCACTATCACTTCCAAAGATAAACTATGTGAGTTTGTGTATGTACTATGTACATTTGTAATGATTGCAACGCTATACAAGTAGAGAGAAACATGTAAAAAAACTAGTACCACCCTTAAAGGGGCATGTTCTGAGTCGTTTGTGCTCTGCGATCAACAGCCCAGATCTGTTTTAACTCTTGGGACTAAACATATGCTGGCGTCATTACCAAATGCGATCGGTGTTGATCGCCGAGCACGGACAGCTCATATGGAAACAACATGCATGGGACAGCACGTCAAAATGATGTAGCTGAGTTCGGGGGCCATCATTTTTAAAAAACAAGTAACTGATACTTTTGGGAAACCATCATTTTCGGGTGAACAACTTTTGAAAACTTAAATTGTGTGTACCCATGTGACGTAGAAAAGTGGGGAATCTGAAGAGTTTTTTTTCATATATACCGACAATAATTGATGAGTTTAAATAATTTTGGGACTTGTCCGTATGCTATCCCTGAATTGAATATGCTACAAGAAATTACTGATCAAATTATATAAATATGCCCATTTGAAGATATGTCACCATTATTTTATGGGTAGTTGTCCTACTTGCATTATAAATTACTATAGTATTATGTATGACATTTTGAACAGGAAAATTATTGTCCATAGAAACATGAAACCTGCCTGAGGGACTAAATTATATAATATCAAAAATGCTATAAATAAAAGATGCAGGCATTATTGAACATCAAACTAAATGGTAGTTTAACTCTTGCCATGGTTTTCCATTTGAAAAGCATATTTTTTAAAATGCAAGAGAAAGTGTACCCATTTTTTTCTTGATGGTCAAATTTTGTGAAATTTTCATCACGAAGAAAACTTATTAACGGAGCTCCAGTGAAGAAACTCTTTGAAAATAATGAATCAAATCCTGGACAAAGTGCAGATTGAAAATGCATTTAATGGTTTAGATTTATAGATACACTTTGACATGAAGGAAAGAGGGGAGACTCTTATAAAAATGCAAATTACATCCATTATAATTGTTTAGTGTTTTTTTAAAATCACATCGGTGCAAACTCCAGTTTGAAGTCCTGGTAAAGAAATTAGTTATTTTTTTTTCTTTCATTATGTATTCATGTGCAGTCATTTGGAGGAATTGCATCTCCAAAGTATAAATCCCTCCCTCTATCTCGACTCATAAACATCCATCCATCCATCCTCTCTCTCCTCTCTCTAAAATGGCTACCAACGCCAAAACCATAGCTTCAGAGCTTCTACCGGTCCTCAGGGTTTACCAAGACGGCACGGTCGAACGCCTTGTAGGCTCACCTTTTGTTCCACCATCACTTGAAGACCCAACCACCGGCGTCTCATCCAAAGACACCACCATCTCACCTCTCGTCTCAGCTCGACTCTACCTCCCAAAACTCTCACCACCACAACTCACCACAAAAAACTCCCCATCTTAGTCTATTTCCACGGCGGAGGCTTCTGCGTCGAATCCGCCTTCTCCTTCCTCTACCACAACTCCATGAACTCCTTAGTCTCTCAAGCCAAAGTCATAGCGGTGTCAGTCGAGTACCGGCAAGCCCCAGAGCACCCTCTACTGGCGGCTTATGAGGACTCGTGGACCGCTCTCCAATGGGTCGCTTCCATTCACTTCAGGACACCATCAATAAAGACTCATGGTTGACTGAAAACGGCGATTTTGATCGGATCTACATGGGTGGTGACAGCGCAGGAGCTAATATTGCACATAACATGGCCATTCGATCAGGTGCAGAGGGCTTGTTTGGAGGAGTTAAAATCTTGGGAGCTTTTCTGTCTTGCCCATACTTTTGGGGCTTGGACCCAATTGGGTCCGAGCCAGTCTTAGGACATGAGGAGAACCTGTCGTACCGAACGTGGACGTTTGTGTATCCTTCTGCCCCAGGCGGCATTGATCACCCGATGATCAACCCGTTTGCTCGCGATGGCCCGAGCTTGTCCGGGATTGGGTGCTCTCGGCTGCTCGTTTTTGTGGCGGAAATGGATGAACTGAGGGAGAGAGGGATTCATTACACCAAGGCGGTGAGAGAAAGCGGGTGGGACGGAGATTTGGAGTTGTTTGAGGTGGAAGGAGAGGGTCATTGCTTCCACATACTAAATCCTGCAACTGAGAGTGCAAAGAATATGGTGAATCGTTTGGCTTCTTTTCTTCGGTAGATTTCTTTGCTTGGTTATGGCGTACTTGAAATGGAATCAAATGTCAACGAAACTGATTTACAAGAAAATTGTATGTGGCGGTAACATTTTTCTTTTCTCTATGAGTGTTCTTTAGGAGAAATCAATCATATAATGGGGCTATGTTCCAGCTTTAAATTGGATTCGGAGGAAATTTTGGGTGTCGAGCGGGTATCATGAGGCGCCTGATATGGTACTTGTAACGCCCCATAACAACCGTCCATCTAAGCAAATATCCCATCAAGATAACCTTCCATTAGAAAACGGTGTGCTTCCCCATCAATTTTATCATGAAAAGTTATATGGAAAATGCTAAAAACAGCACATTGTGCTGTTGTTAAGATTTAAAAAGTGTATTGAAATATGCGCAAAGTATATAAAGTGTGTGAAAAGGTATTGAAAAATATAAAAAGGCCATTAGAATATGAATTTTACTTGTTTTTTTTTAGCTTATCGACAGCCTAGTGAGCTGCAGGGCCGGCCTAAGGGTTTGTAGTGCCTAAGGCCTAGTCTAAAACTTGTGCCCTAAGAGTACAACACTTAAATAATTTTTTCAGCAATAATCACAATACAAGAAAGACAAAACAATATAAAGTTCTACTATTCATTGTATAAGAATGCAAAATACATGATTTTCTTTTGTATTTGGGGAAACCTTTTCAAATTTCATTGGACGTTACGCGGAAAAAACATACCCAAAATACATTTTTCCTAAGACCTATTCAAAAGATGCAGCAGTAATCTTGAACATCAAACTAAATGGTATGCATAGAAAGCAGCAAACATGGTTTTCCATTTGTAAAAGCATATTTTTTAACCTCAAGAGAAAATGCTACGTATTTTATTTTTATTTTTTTTCTTGATGGTCAGATTTTCAGGTGAAAGCAGACACTAACAAACGAATTTGAAAATAATGAAAATATTGAGAATGAAAAACACAGAGTAAGTTTTTTAAAGTGCAGCAGTTGAAAATGGAGAAGAGAAGAAGTTTGGAGCCTTTTGTTTTAGTCCCACATTGAGCATGAAGGAAAGAGGGGAGAGAGAGAGTGGTGTATAAAATAGAAGGCCCAAAAGAGTGCTCATTATAATTGTTTAGGCCTTTTTTTAAAATCACATTGGGCCTTTTTTATTTTTGTTTTTGGGCTATAAAAGAATCCTACTCAAGCCTATTACTAATATTTTTTGTGGTGCCCCTATTTTTGGGAGTTGTTTGGATCTGAAGCCATCATTCTATGATAGTTGTCCAACTTGTCAATAGAATCAACCAAGTTATATATACTAGTTAATAACTTTGGGAAGCCATCATTTCTGAAACAACAACGTTGGAAGATATGCCACCATCATTCTATGATAGTTGTCCAACTTGCATTATAAAATGTACTAATATATTGTACTCCACTATGTACGCATTTTTACCCAGGAAATTTCTTGTCCAAGAAACATAAGACTCGACTCAAGAACTAAACTAGGAAATTTCATCTCCAAAGCATAAATCCATCCATCCTCCCCTCATCTCGGCTCACAAACATCCATCTATCCTCTCCTGTGTCGACTAAAATGGTTTCACCCCCCACCAAAACTGTAATATCAGAGCTTCTACCGATCCTCAGGGTTTACCAAGATGGCAGGCGTTTTGCAGGTTCACCATTTGTTCCATCCGTGTTGTGCCATCCACCGGCGTCTCATCCAAAGACACCACCATCTCACCACCTGTCTCATAGCTGACTCTACCTCCCAAATCTCTCACCCCCACCCGCCAAAGAAAACTTCCCTCTACCTGGGGCTTGTGACCGAATATGCCTTCGCAATGGGCCGCTATCCAATGGGTCGCTTCACATTCACTTAAAAGAGAAAAAAAGTTGCAACTTTTATTTTGCCCAAGGTGTGTGTCCCAACGCAGCTAGTGTTTTTGCCTAGTCAAAGTGTAAAAGTAGACACATCAATACAGTTCACTTCCTATCAAGGATCCCGCACGCTTTTAAAAGTTGCACCTCCACTTTTTTATCGAATTTGACGATCGATCAACGTCCCAAAATGTTTTAAAAGGTGTTTTTAAGTTTCGCGAGAAATCAAAAAAAAAATATACCGGGTAAGGCTTGATCCGAGCAGTTTTTCATAAAAACGAACATATACAGTTTTTATGAAAAATTGCTCTGATCAAAGCCCTTCCCAGTATTATTTTTTGCTGATTTCTCGCGTGGATATTGAAAAACACCTTTTAAACACATTGGACGGTTCAGATCGTCGAAATTCGATTGGGATCAATGAGGTGTGGACGAAGTCCGAATTTTAAGGGTTTGGATAGGAAGTTTAGTGCACATTAATATATAGTTAGTGGGGGGCCAATGATTGGGCGTTTTCTATCGTTAATGAAATTGCCTATAGATATAGGGCCGGTCAAGGCCCTAGGCCCAAGAGGCAAAAATCTTTTGCTTGTCTTTGAAGCCCTAAATAATAGGGGTTGGTCTAGGCCCATTAACGGGACATGCGTGGAGTCTACCCTAAAAGTCTTTCAACCCTGACTCTGTCTTTCCAAAAAAACACCCAAAGCCCCCCTCCTTCGCGTTTCCCATATATGGACTGAAAGAGAGAGGGAGAGAGAAGGAGAATGAGAGAGGGAGAACATATTCATGAAAGATATCGGCACCAAAACTTACACAGGGGCGGAGGCAAGAATGGCCCAGTGAAGACCTGTGACCCCACTAAAATTTTTAATTTTTAATTTGTTAGCACATGTACTACATCAAGATTTGACCTCCAAATGCTACAAGTTCACAATTATGGTAATTAAATAATCATGAAAAAACTACTTTAAAATTATGATTTAAAAAATACTTTAAAATTATCAAATTGTATGTGAAATTTTCCGGAAAAGAGAAAAAAAAAAGTTTCTCAAAACAATGTAACTTGTGTAATTGTTGCCCCCACATACATTAATTCCTGACTGCACTCCTGCACTTACTTACATCTACAATTGTACAAACTCTCATACGCGGAGTTTATGGATTCCATAAGCCATACGTTGATCCCATAAATTCTATGTGAGAGAGTTCGCACAATTATTGATACAATTATTTATGTTCGTAGCAAACCAAAAATACATTCTGACATAAAATTCTCAAGACGAAAACAATTTTGTTATTTAAGTAATTTGTAATTAAAAGCACAATGAGCTATATTATAATACACAATGATATCCAATGTCTTGCTTTGGTCGGGTTGGACTTCAACACTTACCCAAAAGCCCATCTAATTTTCTCTCTCTTTCTCTGGACCGATTTAAAAAAAAAAATCTCTCTGGGCCTTGTGACCATAACAAACTAAAATACATGTTGGGCTTGATGGGCCTGCCAGGTTAACCCAATTTGCGTGGACCCTGCCCATAAAGTCTCAACCCTAATTCCATTTTCACCAAAACCCTACCCCCTCTCTATCCCCTCCGCATTTCCCCAGAGAGAGAGAGAGAGAGAGAGAGCAATCAAACAACCATGGCGGCGGCAGCACCACCACCAGCAATCGAATCCGTCCAATGCTTCGGCCGCAAGAAAACAGCAGTAGCAGTGACCTACTGCAAGCGCGGCCGTGGCCTCATCAAGATCAACGGCTGCCCCATCGAGCTGATCGAGCCAGAAATCCTCCGCTACAAGGCCTACGAGCCGATCCTCCTGCTCGGCCGCCACCGCTTCGCCGGCGTCGACATGCGCATACGCGTCAAGGGCGGCGGCCACACTTCGCAGATCTACGCCATCCGCCAGTCCATCGCGAAAGCTCTCGTCGCGTTCTACCAGAAGTATGTCGATGAACAGTCGAAGAAGGAGATCAAGGATATTCTGGTGAGGTATGACAGGACTCTGCTAGTGGCTGATCCGAGGCGGTGCGAGCCGAAGAAGTTTGGTGGGCGTGGTGCCAGGGCTAGGTTCCAGAAGAGTTACCGTTAGAAGGAGAGGAGTTGGTGAGGTGAGAGGAGACAGAGAAGGAGGTGTTTGTTTCAAACTGGTCTTTTCTATGCTTTGTTATGTTTTCCTAGTTAAGTTTACTACTATATGACTGTTGGGTGTTTTCCATCTGAATTTTGCTATCAAGTGATTAGCGGATTTTGCTTTGGATATTGGGGATTAATTCTCCCTCTATGGATTTGTTATTGCTGTTATCAGTAACTTTTGCTTCATTTCCCCAGTGGTGACATTGACGCATATTTTATGAATCATGTATCATTGTGTCGTGTCGGCATTGTGTTATCGATTAAGTAACAGTATGGCTCGAGGATTGTCTTAAAAGCACGTTTTGCTTTAGATTCTTAGTGTATAGCATTAAATTACGATATTTAGGTATCCAGAAATATATTGTGCGTATGTATATGAAGGTGGTAATTTGCACATATGGCTTAGTGATAGAAAATGCTGCGCAGTATTGTTTTGTTCAGGTTCCTCTGGGTACTTAAATTGAATGGAACCTTTTGCGTTCCATCAGCTACAAATTCTTATACTCGCAGTTAAGCTATACCACGTAGCTTTTGCCCAGACTATGGTGTGGTCCTCTTGTCAATTTTGTACGACTGGTTTTAAGGCTCATGTTCTTGGTCTACGTCAACGGTTGTGCATTCCTTCCATTCAGTTTATACGCACTTTGTTGTTGTGTTAGTCAATTTGGTTTTGGTTTAGTAAGTACTAAGTACGAAATGGATGGAAGTGAGTTTTTAGGTCATTAGTGTTGTTTCAATTATTATGCCCAGTGTGCAGTTTTTGATAAGAAGTTAGCAGATTTTGCTTTGGGTAGTGTTGTTTAATTCTCTGTCTCTGGATTAGTTGTTGCTCTAATCAGTAACGCCTACATTTTAGTGGTGTCAGTCACGCATTTTATCTTTTATGAACTTGTATTTGTGTGCTTATGTATCATCGGTGTCTATGTTAGATCAAGAATCTGGATATTAAGCAGTGGGTATGAGTCGAATGACTGAAGATTGTCTTCAGCAGTGTGAGCCCTTATCCACCATGGTATTCAACGCTCTCATTGCCTCATCCATATGGTCTTGCAAACAATATCCAATTCATTACAATGTTGTACATGATTGCATGAGGATCCACACTTCTTTGAATCATGCTTTCAATTACTTTCTCTGCCTCTTTTGCCTTCCCTTCGCATCAACCAAGATATTGAATTTGTGGGTATTTGTAGTCTCCTTCCACTGGCCAAAGTTACATAAGCCATGAGTCGAATATCACTCTACACTCTACACTACTCAATGTAGAGGCATCCATAGAGTAATTGAAGAGTGGAAGAGTCTAGGGAAAATATGATTGAACAGGGTATTCCGATTTGACCAGGGGAAAAAGAGAGGCTATGACTGCAAACTACTAGCCAGAATACAACTAACATTTTTGTATCGAGTCTGAGAGTTGCGTTCAATGATAGTCTACATATTAACCTTCACAGCTCCACTAGTATCCTTGGCATGAACTTCCTTGTCAGCTCTATGAGAGAAAGATCCTATCTTTTAGTTGAGCTTAAATTCCTTAATCACGCAAAGGTAGTCAAGTAGATGCATTGGGTGAGATACCCGACCGACCATTTCCTCAACAAGTACCAGAGCCTCATTGAACTTTTGTTTTTCAACAAAACCGTGGATGATATCGTTGTAAGTGCCACTATTTGGCAATAATCCATTCTGCTCGATTTTCACAAACAGCTCATTAGCTTCATTCAAAAAACCCTTCTTCGCAAAGACCACTATCGTGATGTATGTCTCGTAAAATCAGGTTGTAACCCTTGGAGGAAAGATCAATGAAAAGATCCCTTGTTCTTGCAAAATGGATTAGTCTTTGAGACATTGTCTTCATCCTCTTTCTTCACTTATCTCTTAACTTCATCTCCAATTCTAGATTTCTAGCATACTATTTTGAACCAAATGCATAAGTAATTTTGAGATCAAACAACCCCTAAAAAATCCTACTGTATCAGGCGAGCGAGGTAGAACCACAATCCACCGATTTTTTGTGACATTTTAAATGGTAAATTTCACTTACCTCCTCTAAGGTTTCTCATAACTCCAGAAATCCCCCTTAGGTTTTTGAAAATACACTGCCCTCCCTTTCTTTTTATTCCTCGAATTCATCCAAACGGTTAACTTTTGGTGCATGACATTAGATTTGGACGAGAGTACCACATGAAAATTGGATCAAATCTTCATTTTTTTTTTTCCAGAAAAAATAAAGCCAGGAAATCATTGATCAGACCCTTTCAAACCTTGTTCCCCATCTTGGCTCGAAGGACCGAGTAGTGTGGAGTCATTCAGGTTCGGATATAGACTGGATCCACAAAAAATGCGGCGGGAAGGTATTGAGATTCACATTTGTGAGGTTAGAACGCTCTGTAGTGGGGGAGAAAGGTATAGCAGAATTTTGAAATCCAAAGGCCTTGACGCTGGAAGAGTTCTATGATAATTGTTAGAGATTTGAGGGTCTGTAATCTGTTAGGGATTGTATGTGAAACGAGCCGTTCATGAACTATTCGAGGCTTGATTCGTAAAAGGCTCATTTGAGTTCGATTCGGAACTAAACGAACTAAACCGAGCCTCAATTGGTAAAAAAGAATATCCAATTCAGCAAACGGCGAGGAAAATAGGAAACCTCACCAACCGTTTTTTTCATTAGCCGGCAGCTCTCAGTGATGATATTCCCTTTACAAGGCTGTAAGACTACTGCAAATTTTACATCTGCTAATCCCATCTTAGAAGTCAACACAAAAGCCCATATAGAACAGCATTTGCACTCATTCTACTTCAGAAAAATACACCATGTTCTGCAAAAAATGAAAGAAAATGTTTCTGACTAACTGTCGATTGTGACCGGGCTGGAGTGTGCGGCATCACTGTCATAATCGGCATCTTCCTCTTCCCAGTCTTTGCCATGCTCTTTGCGTCTTCCCTTTCTCCCTGTCAGAAAGGTTAAATCCTGCTTCTCGAACTTGGCGAGCCACATCTGCTCAAGCTTTACTGCAGGTAACGTGACATAGGACAAGAATTTAGGAATCTTGTTTGAATATGGCCATGAAGCAAACTCTTTATGTAAGACAAGAGTTTAGGCTTACGTTGAGGACCGTATAATTAGTATGAGAAAAAAAATTGCATTTCACACAATAGATAGAACGCTTAGATTTTGATAGTAACTACAGCTGAATTCGTCGTAACATACCATAGTTTTTGGTCATGGATCATCAACAAATTCCCAAATGCTTGTTTATACTATCGCCACAGAGAAGGATTGGGTGGGGAAAACTCTCTCTCTAGTTTTAGAAAGCATTTATGAAAATCCATCTCCACCAATGTTCCCGAAGCATTCCGGCATCTGTTATTCCTGGTCTCACGGACTCACGCTATGAAGCAAAGTTGGAGGAGGAGGACATGGACTTGGCAGGAAACCGTAACAAAGTGGCCAAGGCATGATTCTGCAAAACTTCTATTCACATGTTCAAATCTGACCGGTCCCTACAAAGCCATTTCACCCATCATTTTTGTACATGCTTAGTCCATAGAACGGCCCCCCACTTGAGAGTTTGAAATCAAAGCAATGAAGTCACACCACCATAGCCA